>JANZLQ010000064.1:19856108-19868549 GCA_026212715.1 Elanus axillaris
CCCGGGAAGTGGCCAGACATCGCCTGCTGATGGGAAGTAGAGAATAACATCATTTGTTTTCTCTCTGCTTTTCGCGCACAACCTCTGCTTGCACTTATTAAACTGCCCTTATCTTGACCCACGAGCCTGTTGTTATATTTTGTCCCCCCTGTCCAGCTGAGGAGGGGGGAGTGATAGAGCGGCTTTGGTGGGCACCTGGCGTCCAGCCAGGGTCAACCCATCACAGGGGGGAACTGGAGAGGCAGAAAACCACAACTTTGGTTAAAGGGTTTTTCTACTCTCTCCTGGGGAAGCAGAGGAAGCGACTGGAAGTGCAGGTGCCCACGGAGATGGGAGGAAGGCAATAGCTGACTAGATCATGTCAGGACCTTTGGGGAGTGGACAGAAGTTACAGGACAGCAGAGCATACTCTGACAGGGGTAAGAAAAAGGAGATTACAGATTTTTGGTGCCAAACTCCAACAGTGGCAGATTCTGTTTCTAGGGGGATAGCAAAGATCCCAACTTGTATGTACCTTTTCCACATACATTCAGCAGGTACTTTCATTCTGCACTCAGACTCATTGTGCCCATTTGTCACACACAGGTAAGTTCTCTCAATAAGTGACTAGCTGAGGATGTCACAATGACAGTGACTAGAACAATTCTCACAGTGTCCCATGCCTGAAAAATTCATGTCCATGAAACCTGGGAACAGGCAGAAGGAAAAAGCGTCCGGCCCATTGCTCATTTCTATTCAGGCTTGGGGGGAATTGCAGTGCTCCAGAAAAGTATAAGGGGACAAACGAGGAGCCTGATATTTAAAGAGGCTGAAGAGAAGAGCTACCCACAGGGGAGTTAGAGACTCCGCTGGGGAGTGACTGCAGCCTCACGGGAAAACAACGGGACAGCTCACTGGAGGACCCCTGAAGATTTAACAGGCAGGGCTAAGTTCAGCTGGCATGGAGCAAGGGGAAATTGGCCTTGCCAAACAATCCCCACCTCCTCCTTCGACAAGATTACAAGTTCGGCTGATTAAGGCAATTACACTGATGTAACAGGCTTCTGTGAGGTGTTTGGCACCACATCACATGCCATCCTGAGTGGAATATCGCACTCCACACCAGAGCCCGTCCTAAATGGATTAAGCAGCAGCTGAAGCGCCTGTGAATGAGGAATCGCCGTCAAGGAGCTGCCTCCTGGGGACAGGCAGGGTTGGATGCCGCTCAGCCTTGTCACCAGCGTGGGCGCAGCAGGACACCCTGCCACGCGGGACACGGGCACCGGGAGATGGGCACGAAGCCAGCTCCCGCAGGAGGAGCTGCCTCCTCTACGGGCTGGGCCGTGCAAAGCGGTCAAGATGCTCTGATGAGCGACGCAGCAGAAGGTCCCAGCGTGAGGTGGTGGCCGGGCAGGCTGATGTGCAAACAGAGGTGCCAGTTAGGAGCAGGGAGGAGGACTTCGTGCAGCTTGGGGGAGACACAGCAGGAATATCACATCTCTTCGCCTCCCGTGCTGCTGCGAGGTGTGAAAGTTGTAGGGAGGGAGCAAGAGCCACAAAACACAGTTGAAAGGCTGAAGAAGATGCCTGCTATTGAACAGCAAAGCCCGGACCAGATTAGCAAAGGGAAGTGAATGGCAGCAGCTGCCCTGGAAGACAGCTGATGGTCTCAGGTCCATTCTGATGGATATTTGGAGATCCAGTACTGCTTCAGCACCTTCTTTTTCTGCCCAGGCTGGGAGCAAGAGCAGAACCCCGCAGGTGCTGGTGTCAGGAGAGGCAGGCACCCTGCATGGGCCAGCCAGGACGCAGAGAGCTCTGAGCCCCGCAAAAGCATTTCTCCAGACGGGATCCTTGGAGGTCCAGACATGATCCTGCCGCTCCCAGAGCTCAGGACACCCCCCTGGGTGTTCGGGGCTGAGCCTCTGCCCCAAATGCATTCAGCACTCCTTCGGTGGCATTTCTGATACAATATCAAGCACCTTATCAGTAAGGGGTCTGCTGCAGCCCAGAATCTTCAACCATGAAATTATATGACTCTACCTTGACCTCAGATTTTCTAGTTAATATCTCCTCCAGGATATACACCGCAGCTCAGGGGCCTTTCTCTGACTCAGCCAACAAGAAATGTAGCCTCAAAATGTGGATCTCTGCTAATTCACTGGGATGCCTTTCCCCCTATTTAGAGCATTCTCAGCACCAAGACCAGAAGCTTGCTTGCTGCAGCACGGGCTCCAACAAGGGTCCTCTCCTGCACCTAACACCAGGGCCTGTTTGCATGCCTTCGTCTTGGAAGAACATGACGGACTGACACCTCCCTGCAGACATCTGGTTCTCCTTGCCCCCATTCGCCTGCCAGGCTTGTCCCCACCAGCCCATCCAGGCACTGATGATGCTCTGACAAAGTCTATGCCTGCCCTGGAGGAAGCTGCACTGTCTGTGAGAACAGGAACAGGACCTGCAGAAAAAGGACAAGCAGATCCGGCTCACGGGGGCTGCCTGGTGGGGTCCTGCCCCTTTTAGAGAAGCCCTGGGACTTGCACCACAAGCCACAGGTGATGTCGCAGACATTGCACTCACTACGCACTCAGTCCCAGATTGCTCCAGTGAAGGTTGATCCCAAAGCTCGCTCCCAGGTCACACCAGCATCCCTCTGGCTCCATACACGGCTCTTCCCCCTGTTGCACCTGCAGAGACAGGTGCCCATCCAAACATCTGCCAGGAGCCCAAGCAGCTGCCCTCATTTGCCTACCTTCTTCCAGAGGATTTAAGAGGCTCATGTCTTACAACTAACAAAAATCTCTGAGCGTGTTGCAGAGCCGGGGGAGGTGAGGAGCCGCAGCCCTGTGCACCCAGGGACCAGGCTTCGGGGGGCTGCCAGAAAGCTCCAAGGGCACGTTTGGCTCTTCACACCAGTATGCCCTGCACTGGCACCTCTGTACCAGCAACCTGCCGCCCCTCTCCCCAGACGAGGGGAGAGAGAAGAGCCCAAAAAGAGCCCCCCAGGTGCCCCCCCTCCCCCAGTGGAGAGGCTGCAGGTGTCCAGCAGGCACTTTAGAGCATGAGGGGAGGGTGGTCGCACGCCCACATCAGCAGAGCTCCTGGCACACAGAGGGAGATGGGGAACAGCGCTGAGCGCTGCTGGCTCCTGCCCAGAGCTCCTGGGACGAAGCAGCTTTTGCCCATCGCCTCTATCCGACTGCCAGCAGCAGAAAGACCCCACTGCCCGCGGTGCTCCAGGCTGTGGGTAGGCACGGGGCAGGCAGGACACGTCCTGCTCTGAGAGGACTTGCGGACACCAGTGGCCAGCTCCTCGCTGGAGCGCACATTTCCACCCCGATCCAAGCGTGCGACAGCCACACACAGCCCCAGAGCCGCAGGACGGCTTCAAAAGCGACGCCCTGGCCTCCTGCGGAAGGAAAACAAACAAACAAAAAAACCCCTTGCTTTTCCTGCCACTAAGATTGCTCTAACAATCGAGAAGCATCTGATCTTCCAGGAGACTGATAGAGAGAGGATGCTGGTGTCATTATCAAGTTAATTAGAAAAACTCAAATGGAGCTTTAAACATTTTTATAATACATTTGGGCCTTTTTGGCAGGATTACGGCATCTTTTGGGTTTCCATTTCCCATTAAAGCATTCTCAGTAATGCATATATAAAAGCCATGTGATCTTGGCTCCTTTTTTTCTTTTTTTAAAGACATCTTTTTTTTTTGGGTAAGATTTATTAAATATTGTAATCAGTTAAATTCTGGCAGCTTAAACATTTTCTTTAATAGCCTTGTTAAATGTGGATTAGATTTAAAATCCCTGCCTCTGAACTCTTGAGCAGCAGTATTTATATGCAATGTTAAAAAAATTAAAAGCTTTACAAAGTGGTAATTACTCCTCAGCTGCAGGAGAAAAGAGACTGACTTTCTACGTTGTTTTAATGCAAGTTTTCCAGCCTCGCCCTTCTTGGGCAACACTGCACAAGTGTCATTTATTCCTCCTGAACTACCCCTCGGGTCAGGGTTGCAAGAGCCAAGCAGAGCCCGGCAGCCCCCCCCCCCGCTCCCACCACCCTCGCACCGCACGGCCCCGCAGGACCCCCCCCCACAGCTGCCCTGAAAGCCCAGGGGGGGTCTTGCTGGGTGAAAGGCAGGACTAAACGGGTAAAGCGCCGAGCCCAGCACCAATGATGTGATCTCCGTGCCCCCGCTACCGCTGGCTCCTCTTGCACTGCTGTGGGCAAGTTGCTCCACACCACTGCTTCCCCACGCGGAATGCCCCAGCAGCGCTCACCCCACTGGTGTCACCAGCCTGGTTAAGTGGTGCTGGTGAGGCAAACAGGAGGCAGCCCCCCCGTGCCCTGCCCACCCCAAGGCTTCTGCCGTGGCAGAAGGCAGCATCCATTTCTGTGCCACTGATGGTAGCAGCAGTGGCGTAAAGCCTCTGCAGCTGGTCCTGCCTGTTAGCAAACATGTTAAGGAGCTGGAAAGGGCAGCGGTGGTTTACAAAATGTGCCGATGACAGCGGTTTAGGGGAGCGGGAGCAGAGCAGCACCTCAGGGGCAGCCGCACATGGGCACTGCAAGTGCACGCTGTTGCAGCCTTGCCTGGGCAGTACCAAAACTCCTCAGTTTGTGTTCTTGGAAGTATGAGTTTTGCTGAGTATTTCTGAGGAACAGAAGGTACCTTTGGGAACCTTAACTGGGTTTTAATGAAGCTTTTTGCCATTGAAAGTAAGTCAATTTTCTTGGTGTGATTACCCTATCTCTAGAGGGTATTGTAGGAATAGATGAAAACTAGAGAAGGACAAGAATAATATCAAGGACTGGAAAAATTCTCAAATAAGGAGAGACAGAAAAACAAGGTAGAAACAGAATGAATAAATAATAAATTGTCTTCAAGAGACAGTCTGGGAGCTCCTCTCATCTCACTCTCATAACAAAGGAGGAGAAAACATGATATTGAATTAAAAGGTGGAGTAAAGGGGAAATACTTTTCTCATGTGAGCTGTAACAAGTGGGTGAATCTCAGCGCCACACAAGCCCCGGGGACTGGGCTGCTCTGCTCTGCCTGACAAGTGCGAAGTGCTTCAACCCCAGGGCCGCAGAGGAAGAGCCTGGGAACCTGCGTGGCTTTAGTCCAGGCTGCCAACTGGCTCACGTACAAGTCCCTCCCTGCAGAAGAGGCATCTTCACCAAGCTGGAGAGACTCTTGGACTTGGGCTTTTAGGGCTGAGGTCTCTGCAGCTGGACATCAGGGCAGGGTGCTCGGCTGATGCCCCGACATGGAGATGCTGCACCCCCACCCGCGGGTGCCAGTTCCCACCCTCTGGATCTGAAGGTGGCACCCGCAAAGACTGTTGCCGAGCCACAGGTAAAACATAGGAATAAATAGATATAAAATGTGCTAACGCAGAAAGAGGTCCATGAGCACATTTTTCCTGTCTCATAGTCAGTCCTGTGAAGCTGACTACTGGGGATGGGACTTCAGGGGAAAAGAAACTCTTCAGTTCTGTACTAGAGAATGAAGACTTTCTCCTTTTAAAATGCATAAACCAACACGGACTGTAAGTTAAAAAATAAGGATCCTCTATTTACATATATCACTGCAACAACCACAGTGCTCGTTATGAATTATTTAGCATAATGCACTTTCACATTGGCTCTGCTTGCTCAGTGGCCTCCTCTCAATTAGGCGTTTATGGCAGAGGGGTCAGTAATAACAGGTCACTTAAAATGTAAATAAAGGTGAGACTGAGAGATATGCTGGAGCATTTATTTATACTGTTATATTACTGTAAAAAAGTGTTTATGAAGGCCAGTTCCTGGCATGTTTACTTGTCATGCAAAAAATGTGTTTAGCAAAATGCACATTAAACATAATTTACCCAGAGCGGATGCAGCGGATCCGGCTGTTCAGAGCCTGGCAGTACAGAGCCCCGGTGCCAGCTGCCCTCAGCCCCGGGTGCAGCCTGGGCACAGGCAATGCACCCTCCCAGCCTCCCTGCTCCCCCTCTCCCGGCAGCGGGAGTGGGAATTGCAGCAGAGTTTGGAGGGTGAGGAGACGTTCGCATTCCTGGCGGGAGGCGTGTGGCTCTTGCAGTGTCGCGTCCAGGCTTGGGATGGTGCAGTCCCCAGCAAGGTCTGAGTACGTGGATCCACACAGACATGAGAAAGCAGCCAGAAGTTCTTCCAATGAAACATTTTGTGGCCAAGAAGCAAATTTGATGAAATTCTGACAGATTAAGTTGGGTTTCCCGGTTTATTTGGCTTTAAAAAGGACAGTATTTTAAGCAGAAGTTTTGAAGCTTTTCCATCTGACACCACTTAATGTTCTTAAAAAGTACAAATTCAGTAAGGAAATTAGGTTCTTCATTCTGGAACAAATTAAGTAAGTACTTTGACCACATAGAAAGGTTAGACTTTGTTTCATGTTTTACAGTGCTTTTTGCTTTGCTGAAGTTTTTGAGAAGTTGTTTAATGTCAAGCCAATATTTCCAGGCTTTCTGAGCTGCAAGCATACAGAAAAAATCAGCTTTTTACACCACTGCCTGGATGCTCTCCCAGCCAGCAGCTTTTCCTGCCCTTTCTGGATGGCAACTTCCATCCCCGGCTGATCGATCTCCGCTAGTGCAGCTCCCCAGCGCTGCGCCCACTGTGCCACGGCTCCGGCTCCCTTCCCGCTGCCCGATGCCAACAGGCAGGGCCGGACTCGCGGGGGATCCCACTGCCGCATCCTTCAGCCGGGCAGGAATCCCACCAGCCTCAGTCTGCAATAGTCCACAAATTCATTTGCCATGGATGGGATTAACATGCATTGAAAATCAAATTGCTGCCTAACAGAGCTGCTCGTTAGCAGGCGATAACCCCCTGGGACTGTCCACAGTCAGGACGAGGGTCCCCGCCGCCCAGCACATCCCTCTCCAAATGTGCCCCTGGTCCCTTTTTCGCCGGCCCAGCCTCGCTTTTCACTTTGCCTTTGCAAAAGAAGGCTCTGAATTACAAATCCCACGGAGGCTCAGTGTCAGCATCTGTTACTGAGACACCGCTTCCTCTGGAAAGCCAGTGGGTCCCAAGGCCCCACAGCGGGGGCTGGCTGCTGCATTCCCACTGGGACCAGCATGATGGGTGTCCAAACTCTCCCCGGCTCCCGCCGGCTCTGGAGCAGGGCTGGGGTTGCCCTGCCGCTGCGGGATGGGGCCGGGGGTCCGGCACACCCGGCAGCCAGCGCCTTCCCTGGGCTCAGGTGCGGTTTTTCCCATGAACTGTTATTAGCCCTGTATGGGAGGTGATAATAACAAGCCATTAATGGGAATCTGTTTGAGTGCCACTGTGTGGCAAGATCGTAAATTAATGGCCGTTTCATTTATTGTCATTTTATCCATAACAAGATGCTGATTTTCCCCCCGGGATAATGAAATTGGTCTGTAAGAACCATAAATCGTCACCATGGTGTGAGGCTGGAGCAAGGTGTTGGATTAACGGGCTAATGACAGAGACGTGAAAGCTCACGAACTGCGCGTCTGCCGGGGGAGCAGGTGGCTGTGCTGGGGGGAGCCCACGCCAGCACCAGAGCATTGCTGAGGCTAACGGTGAGTTATTTCAGGTGTCAGACTGGAAAGATCCAAATAGCCCCTCCTGGCATGCCCTCAGCGGCTTGCGTTTTCTGCCCACGGAAAAAATCGGTTTTTAAAGGCAAACCTGTCAGACCAGAACAGCCCAGGATCTTCACCGACCTTCAGCCCCGTCAGGGGTGTCCCAGACAGATGCTGCCTGGCCTGCCTGTGCGTGAGCAGTTCAGGGTCAGCCAGGAGGGAGGATTGATGACTTCTGCTCCCTTCACCTGGAGCATAAAACAAAAACATACACTGGAAATTTATAGGGTCTATCAAGCTGAAATGCTTCCTTTGCTACGTGTTCCCTGCTGTTCCCAGGACCATCAGCCAAAGGACCTTTAATCTGTGGACAAGTATGACTTCAAAACGACAACTGCCTGAAAATAAAAATCAGAAAGCACAAGTTTCTCATAATTATGTCTTTAAATGGAAAAAAGACTTAGAGCTCTTAGGATGATGACGACCCTCTCCATCCCACTGCAGAGGTACCAGCCAGAGCTGGACAGAAACGTGCCTCTCTTCACACCTGTCCCTGCGCACCCGCTCCTTCCCCATTTCTCTCTCCCCATCTTGCTCTCCAGTTCACTAAATGATCAGCCCAGGCTGAGTCAGCTTCACCCAGCACAAGGTAGGAAATCGCCCCAGGGCTGGCTGGCAGAAAACTCTCACCTGCCCAGGATTGCCTGAAGGCAGCAAAGGGGTCCCGCGGCAGAGGAGGGCAACAGGGAGGAGACCCCCGGGACTCTCCGCTGCTCCCGGGGAGCCCTCTGCAAACTTGCACCTCCTGGGGCCGAGCGTCGAGATGGGCTTACAGCTTTCTTTTTTTTCTCCTCGCATAATTCAGCAGAGAGATCATTTTAAATATTGCTATTTTTCTCTCTCAGATATGAGAAATATTAACTGGCCAAACTTTGCTGTGGCTGTCACCATCCTTTTAGCAGTGTGATTGCCAGTGGGGGATTTATAGTCCTCCCTGCACCTGGGTTATTTGAGTTTTGCTTTGCTGCAGGGCCAGGGCAACAATAAATTTCCTCCTCCTCTGGAACATGCTCTAACCTCTCATTTTCTAATAAAGCGTTAAACCTTGGAGCAACCCGCACCGGCCTCAGTGCTGGAGAGGAGAGGAGTTTCAGCTGAGCCGATGAGCCGCTTGCCGCGGGCTGGAGGGCACCATTATCGGCCGGTGCGGCTCTTCCTGCAGCAGCTCTGGTGGATTCTGGCTTCCTTTCCAAGGAGAGCCTGATGCCGGGCAGAGGCCACATCCTGCCCATCCCCAGCAGCACTGCACCCCAGCTGGGCTCTCAGGGATGCTGGGGTGGTGATTTAGGGAAAAGCAGCGCTGCTCCAGCCACACTCCCCTGCTCCTTGGGGGGCTGGGGGTGGTCAGCTCCTCCGGGCAGGGACGGTAAAAGCAGCCTGAGCAAAATTGAGGATGCTGCCCAGCAGGAGACATCGCGCCATTCAGAAACAGGCCACCTGCAAGCTGGAGGAGTGCCTGAAGGCATCAGGGAGGAAATGCAGGAGAAGCCCCCAGACCCATCTGGCGGGACTTGACCAGGATGGAGTGACGAGCGGGAAGTGGCTTGGGGAGCTCCACACCCCACGGACGGTGCATCTCCAGCATGGCCCCACCACCCGCTCCAGCCCTCACTCCTGCCGGGCTCGGCCCCAGCTGGCCGGAGGCGGGGGTACCACGAGAGCCCACCAGTGTCCATCATCAAAATGGGGTTTATTATGATAAAAAGGGTCCTAGCGGGCAGTCCGCCACCATCCCTGCCACCCCCCGCCCCTCCCTGCTCCGTGCAGTGCCTTGGGAGAGGCTGACGGGGCACGAAGGATGGATGGGTGGGTGGATGGTGCATCTGCTGCTGGTCTCATTACAGTAACGGAGGTGGCCGCGGCATCAGGCTTTTACAGGCTGAGCTGTTCGGTGAATTACGGCAAGGTTCTGCATCGTGGTAATATGATTTTTTCAATATATTCTGTTTGGATTGGCAGGTTGGTCTCACTCTTTCTCAACTGACTGATAAAGCACTAGACAGGGGATTAGTCCTCTTGGAAGCTAAAGAAAGAGGTAATTTGGGTTGTTTATAGCCTGCAGGGGTAGAATCAAAATGTACAATACTGAGAGAGTCAAACTTTTACAGCGTACGGCACAGCTATAACTCAGAGCAAGTATCAAACATTACAGTCCTGTGAAATGCATTCCCGTGACAAAAGGCTGGAAAGCAGAAAGAATGAGAGGAATTAATCTGTTCTTGGGACAAATATTGTAATGAAGACAAGAAATGCCAAGAAAATTAACCCCTGCCTGGGCCGGTTTTAGCGTTGGACTGTTTGGCCCAGGAGTCTCGCCCCTGCGCTTCGGGGGGTGTTGGAAAGAAGCCAGACACCAGAGACACTGCAGGTTACATGTAGGGGCAGCCCCAATCTGACCTTGGCTTTTCTGCATTAAAAGAATAACAGCTTTCCTTCAACTGGGTTTTGCTGGATTTTCATAGCTATTAAATCTAATTGCTGAGATAGAGTTATAAAATTATAATTTTAACCATGCAATTTAGATGGAGTAACCGGTCGTCTATTTCTGTGATTATCCCTGATTATTAAATGAACAGCTGCCTACAAATATGTTTGCAACAAACTAATTCAATGAGTGCATGTGCCTGAATATTCATGTCCCTGGTTCGCAGCACAGACTTTTAAGACTTTTTCACTGTGGCTTTAAAAGTTAATTTATCCTGGCAATTTAAATAAATACACTTCCATCAGCTCTGGTTAGTGCTGCAGACTTTAACACTAAGTTTGGCAGCAAGCGAAGGTGTCCCAGCCCCTGCTTCGACGTCCGCTCGCCGCAGAGCGCTTTCAGTGGAGACAGACATCCGTGTTTGTGTCGATCCCAGACTTCTCCCGTGTCTCGTTTGCGGGTTTGACAACCCTTCTCTGCATAGCACTAACAAAATGTGACACTCCACAGTCTGTTTGTTTTAGCTTTTCCACTAAATTTCGCAACCATGCCAAGCAGCTGGGAAATAAGCTGCCCTCCCCAGGCGCTGAAATATGGATAAGGCTGGCCGGCCTGACAGCCAGTGAGCAGCTCCCCCGGCCTGCCTGGCCATTCCTGAGCCGAGGAATGGCTCGCAGGCAGCTCTGCAGTCGCCGTTTCATCCCGAATTTCATTTTCCTCCTTGCGAAGGAGGTGCCCCTCCCTCCCTGCCAGCCAGGGCAATGGGTGGAGGGGCTGGAAGCATCCCCCAGGCAGCAGGCGCCATTTCCAGCCCACAGTGGGCAGGGGAGAGCGATGGGGCAGACCCACACTGGCCAGTTGCCACCACGCTGGGAGTCAAGACTGGGAGTCAAGCAAACGCAGTGGGACACGGGGCGAGTGCCCTTGACACGGCGTCTCCCCACTCCCAGGCACCACTCGTGTCCCCGGGGCAGTGGCTGACAGTGCGGATTGGGGCAAAGCTGTGCCAGGGTCTGTCTCTGCATGGAAATAAAAGCCGCTCTCCCCTGCCCAGTCTACAAGATCATTAAATGTATTTCTTGCGCTTAAATTTCTGCATACTCTTCAGACTAAGCTGCGCTTTTTCTGACTAGTAGAACATTTTAATAACATTCATGGCATGGTACAGACTGTTAAAAAAAAAAAAAAGTTTTACCCTGTAACAGAAGCAAGTGCTCAAGAATAGTTCTTTCACCCAATGCTGCTCATATTGTGATGCACTGGAGTTTACCCTGGGGTCTCCCAGCCTCCGTGCCAGTGTGCAGCCTCTGGAGCCTGACAGAAACCTCCTACACTTGGGAATGTGATGGGATTTACATACTTACTGGAGAGAAACAGCTGCTGCTCAGAGAAGAAGCATGGCTCCCAGGATGCATTTCCAAGGCGCCTATTAGGCAAATGCTCGCAGCCTCCATGCCTGGATTCTCCAGGCAATCCATCCTGCATCCCCCACAGCAACACAGGCAGCCACTCAGCTGGAACAGGAGAGCACCAGCCCAGAAAGTTGAGCCTAGTTTGGGGCAACCTCTGACTGCAATGTCTTTCTCACATCCTCACAGGCACATCCCTTGGCAAGAAATCACCATTAAAAAAAAAAAAAAAAGGTCTTTTAAAACCTTTTATTAAAGATCCAAGAAAAAAAAAGAGGAGAAAAATCTGTTAATGTATTTGAAATGTAAAGTAGGGCTTTCATTTTAACAACACCCCTGATTCCTTTTGTGTCTTTCTGTATAGAGGTTTCACAAGAATATACACAGTTTGACAGACTTTCAGATGATATTAAAGAAGGCAACATCTGATTGGGGGGGAAAGAAACAGTTTAACTGAAATGGGCTAGAGCTGTTGGACTCTGACAGGCTGCTTCGCAGAACCAGCCAGACACATGCCGATGGAAAGGAAAAACGACTAAGAGGGTCCTGGTACCATGCTGCTGCTGCAGCCGCTGCCGGAGAGGGATGAGCCCATCACGCACACACAGCCTTCCCCAGCCCCAGCACTTGGGTCAGCGCTGGCCGGGAGATGCTTCTTGCTGCTCGCCCTTTGCCTGCAGCAAAGGGTCCGCATCCTGGCTCGCCAGGTGGGAGGTAGGGAGGAATGGGAAAGGAGAGCGGCACACAGAGGGACGACAGCCGGCACAGCATGGGCGCAGGCGTGTGCCTATGCCAAAGGCAACGCTTCCCCTCAGGGGAAAGCCCTGGCCCGGGGCGTAGGATGGGGATGGCAGTGAGAGCTGTGGGCATCAGCCCTTTCCCCTCCCCACCATCCTCGGCGCCCGGACATCCCTCCATCAGTGCGTCCTGGGCCCCGCAGGTGTGGGGTGTCCACGTCTGACTTGGGGGGGGGGGGGGGGGG
>JANZLQ010000064.1:19872798-19909956 GCA_026212715.1 Elanus axillaris
CCCCAAGGCACTCTGCTCTTCCATGGATGCCAGCCACTTTGTGCTGGGACTGAGAGGTGCAGAGCCGCTGCGGAGGCAGGGGGTCTCCAGGCAGCTCTGGAAAAGGTGTAGCCCCTTTCCCCGCAGATGGGGGGACAGAGGGGGGCTGCCTCCTGGGACGTTGGGCTTGCTGGGCTGCAGCTGCCCTCCCAGACACAGGGAACTGAGTCCCTCCTGGGAACAGCAGCCTCCTCTTTCCAGGGGCCTCTTGGCTTGGGGACCTGGGGACACCCCTCCCTGGGGATCCCCAGGGGCGGCAGAGCTGTGGGGTCCCTACCCAAGCCGGGTGCTGAAGCCGGTGCCGGCCCGCCTGCCGCCACCCCCGGCAGTGTTTGTGGTGGCACATATGCTGCGCAGAGGGTTTGTGGTGCCTGCGGCATGTCGCATGGCTGTCAGGCACAATGCCCGCTGCTGGTGCCAAAGTCTGGCTCGATTCCCCGCAAGTGGGCACAAATTCATCCTAAAACACAAACAAAGGAGGAGGCAGCAAAGTTGTCGTTGGCGTTGGGCGCTGAGAGATTCCTGCACAGGGAGGGACTTCACCAGGGCCAGGAGTATTTCTGTTTAAAATTAAAATGGTCTTTTTAAAGCAGATTAAAACTTGTTATGAAAGGAACCATGAACATTTGTGATCTCACAGCAAAGGCTTTCTTGGCGCTTTTAGAAATTGCCCTGTTCCCATTATAATACCAGCATAATTCTGTCTCTTTATTTCAAGCTTTCAAGGTATTTGTATTTCAAATAATTTTTACAGGGTTCAACTGTGAATTGCAAGCTGTTTTTTCTGCTTATGTATTAATGGTATGTGTGTGTCCAGTGCTAAGCCTTATTTCCATGTAATTTGTACAACGTAATTAACCATGTAGAAACCATAATACATTGTGTTTGGAAGAGTTACATCCAGTTAATCTAATTGACTAATAACATGTTTTCATTTAGCAGCACGTACTGTATTTCCAGTGATTGAATTAATGTCATGTTAACGGCTGCTTTTTGCAACAACATTTGGCATAAATTGCATTAAAAATTGATGTTCATACAAATGTATTTTGAATACAGCTCAGCATGTGGCCTGGGAAAACACTCCTGTTGTTTATTAAATCAGCTCAGTTTGCAAGTGCGCTCAGAGGAGCAGCACCTCAAGTGCCCTGCCCTGTTTGCTGGTGGGACCCCTGCGGACCATCCCGGTCCTGCCCTGGGTCCAAGTCCTGGCTGCAGGACAGACTCTTCTCGCTCCCTTGGGCTTGTAGCACCCGGGGTTACAGCTTCCCTGTGTGGGCTCCTGGAATAGGTGTTAAAAGGAATCTCTGCTAACAGACTGTGCTTGGAAAGCTCTGGGCACCTGCTGGGGAGGAGGCAGACCTGGAGACACAATTAGCTGTGTCCCTCGGTGAACTCCGCACCGCTGTGCCTACCTGGCCTGCCTGCCTTTCTCCTACGGCAGCCACGAGGACAGAATGAAAACACGCTCCACAGCCGCCTCCTTCCCTCCTGTATTTGCACATGGTCCCAAGGGAGGCGGATCAATGTGCCTGCAGCCGGGAGACTAACACTCGCTTTGACCTGCCACAGGAAACAAATGGAACGGCACGGACCGGGACCCTCTCCACCAGCATTCCATCATCAAAGGTGCAAGGAGAGTGGGCATCTGCAAGGCTCAGCCAGTGGACCACAGCCAAAGGCCAGCAGCACCCAAGTCTCCTTCCACCAGCACGACGAAGGAGCTGGGAGCTCTCCCTCGCACCAAGGGCAGCTCCAGAAGCTGCTCGGAAGGTGGAGAGCGCAATTAATAAGGTGCAACAGAAAGATGGGATCTGCTGCGCTCAAGTGAAACCTCCAGCAGGGGCTGCAGTGCCTTTGCAGCCCGGCTCCTTTGGTTTTTCACGTCATCGTCAAGCCAAAAGCTAAAATATGGAAGTGCAGGGGCAGAGGACGTGTCAGCAGCACCACAGACCGGCCCAGCCCAGAGCTCTCCGGAGCATGCTGGAAGGGACCGCTGCCCGAGGGGAGGACATGCCGGTCACAGCAGTGCCCGTGCCCCCCGCTACGGGAGCGGGCGAGGGCAGTGCCCTGCCCGGAGGCACGACCACCCCCCACGACCACCCCACTCACCCTCACCCACCCTGGGCGAGCAGAGCCACAGCCTCGGCCCCAGCACATCCCAGTGCGGGGGGAGCAGAGCCCCCGCTGTCCTCGGCTGGACCCCCCCCGGCGCCAGCCTGCCAAGATGATCCAGGTCTGGGGGGGATCTTCTGTGTGCATTTCGAATGCACTTAAATAAAAAAATCAGCTCCTTGGGCTGGAGCACAGGCTGTGCAGAGGGAGAGGCAGAGCTCCCAGCTCGGCAGCACGGGGAGCGCGGCTGTGGGATGGCTCCCATCTCTTTGCACACACACACGGATACACGTGCGTGCGCACACCCCCACCTCCCCACACCTCTCCCCCTTTCTTCCTCCTCACGGTGGTTCAGCAGTTCCTTTTTCTCTGTGGTGAATAAATAACAAGAGCTGGGTTTTGATTCTGCATGGCAAAGATGCTGCTTTGAGGGCTGCCTGTGATCCCTCGGAGCCTGCTCGCTCTGCCTTTGTTGTACATCACTACTAGAGAGGAAAATAATGGCTTATGAAATTCAAGGTGCAAAGTGGGGACTCTCAAGGAAAACGGTGAGCCCCTATGGGCTTTTTCCTTTTGTGCTTAAATTTATGTAGGGTGTCTTGGGCTTCATTATTTACAGGTTGTGTCTTTCCTAATTCCTTTGACAGGTCCTTGAGCAGTGGCAGGGACATGCCAGCCTGGGAATGGCCCAAGAGGTGCCACAAACACAAAGCCACAGACTGTTTCAGATCCACTGCCCCCTCTGTCCCTCCCTCTCCCCTCTACACTGAATCATCTGCAATGCACACGTTTTAAACGTAAAAGCAGAACTACAGTGCTGGTGCCAGTCCCCTCCTCAGGCTGTTACCTGTCGGAGGGCGGTGAGGTTCCTGCCTTTGTCATTGTCAGAGTGTCTCTTCCTCGGTCACTCCAGCACCCTGCCGTGCCCTGCGCCATGGATCACATCCTTTCAGCATGGCTGGATGGGCCACCCAGCTCCAGGTGTCCTGAGCTACCTGGAAAACAGAGAAGATGCTACTTTCCTGCCTCAGAGGGTCGGAGGCTGCTTGCAGGTGGCAGCAGGAGTGCGCTGTGCCGGTGGATGAGGAGAGCCCTTTCCCAGAACAGGAGCCTCCTCCTCCTCCCTTTCCCTGGCCCTGCCGCTCAGGGCAGGGTGAGAACAGGCGTTCGCACATCTCAGCTCCACTTAATGTCCAGCTTTTTCTTCGCTGATTATCTATGTGCTGTCACCAACAGATGTGGGCGAAGGGCAATGTCACCGCTGGGAGCCTGGCCAAGGGGCGAGCTGCCCCGCGGACCTTAGAGCCAGAAAAGACCCCTGGGTCTGAGCTGATACATGAACTTCAGATCTCTACAGTGCTGCCAAAGGACTAGAAACAAGCCTTTGGGATAATGATCTGGAGATCCAGGAGGAGCCCAGCAAGCTCAAGGGATGAGCATCCTGCAGCAGGAATCCGAGGTGCCCTGGCCCGCGCTCTGCACGCTCTCCAGCCTCAGCCTCTCCAGTTTCTGCTTACACAAAACCTCTGTCTCTGATCTGATTTCAGCTGCGGCAGGATCCTCCCCTGAGCACCTTTCCAAGTTTAGTGCCTCCGGCCAAGTCTCATAGCACTTAGGCAGCACTGGCTTTCCATACTCTGTACTTCTCACTTTTAGGTACAGGGAACAGACGAGCTGTGTTCTGTGTCTTTTCAGCAATACGCAACTCCGCATTTAAGAAACAAGGCAGGAAACGCTTCTTGCAAAGCCTCAATGTTTCTGGACTGAGTAGCAAAGGCACTGCCTGCTTGCTGAGATCGTGTTTATCAGGACCACAACTCCACTATTGATGATGATTTTTTAACAATTTAAAATCAATTACAGAGGAACATTTGCACATATTTAGGATATAATGCTAAACACTTCCCACACAGCCGGAGCAAACCACCTTCCCTGGGAAGACGGCTCCGAGTTGAAAAAACACAGCAAACACAGCAGGACGTTGGGGTTCATGGCACAGCTGAGCTCAGAGCTGGTGAATGAGATTCACAGATCTGCACATCGCAGTTCTGCTGAACAACGAGAAAATCTCTGGAAGATGTGACCGCTGGTTACCAGCCCTGCAGGTGGAGAATTTACTTAATTTAAAGCAACAGTTAAAATGAGATTTATTGGAGAAAATTGTATCTAACATCAAAGTGAGTGAACTAAATGCTTAAAGGTCACTTTTTAAAGTAAGTTCAAATAGAATACGTATTACAGAACTTGTGAGTGGCACTTCTACTTTAAAAAAGCACCTTTTGTTTCATTTCAGATTTGTGAACAAATTTAGCACTGCTAAACAGGGGCATAATAGCACTAGACTTAAGCATCTGCAGTGCAGCCAGGGAACATGCAAAGCTCCCAGCAGCTCTGCTGATGCGCCTGCATCCCAACAGGCAGCCATCAGCCTGGTCACCGCGTTCTCTCCTGCCACCTCTTAGAACTGTAGAATGGTTTGGGTTGGAAGGGACCTTAAAGACCACCCAGTTCCAACCCCCCTGCCATGGGCAGGGGCACCTTCCACCAGAGCAGGTTGCTCAAAGCCCCGTCCAACCTGGCCTTGGACACTGCCGGGGATGGGGCAGCCACAGCTTCTCTGGGAAGCCTGTTGGAGTGTCACATTTCTGAATGTGTTTTGTTCCAAATAAATGGGCCAGCCAGACAACCAGGTAAAACCTATCACCCTGCTCTCACCGCCAGACAAGTCCACCCTGCACACTCGCCCCAGGGACAGGCCATCCAGTATTGCTCCTCTGGCTCCAGCAAATAGATGTACCTCTTTTCTGCTCCATGTGGGAGAAGGAGGCAGAAAGAGGGAAAGGACAAAGTCATCAGACACAGTTCCCAGCACTGGCTGCGTGCTCCGGCCACGACCCGCGCTCAGCCTGCAGCAGTCAGGGCTAACTTAACCCCTGCACAGGACTCCACGCCACTCGAGGGAGAAAGGGCAGTGAGGGTGGTATCACACCTTGCTTGCCACCCTTTGCTTTTGCCCAGAGCTTGGCACCGTGGAGGCGGCACCAGCTGGGGGGCCAGCGCTGTAGGTCCGGGGTGCTGCTGAGCTCCCTCTCCACGGGAAGGGGGAACGGCATGGGCAGGAGCCGGTCAGGGGGACGCAGGGAGCTGAGTGGGCACTGGTTGAGTTTACACCCAACAGAAACTTTTTCCTCTGTTTCTCCTTGATGGATTCAAAATCCTGTTTGTTTGTGGTTTTTTTTTTAATTCAACACCCGGCAGTGCATTCTGCTCCTGCTGAGAAGGAGGGGTTTGGTTTAAGACACTTGTAAAAGCAAAGGAAAAAAGGACAAGAAAATTGTTGGTTGTAGTGGCACTTGTCCAGGAGCCTGGAAAACAATGCCCAGATACATTTGTGCCGATGACAGCCTGGTATCTTGTCTACTCACAGATATTTTCCATGCCTTTCCAAAAACATATCTTCACCATCTGTGTAAGCACCATTCCTGTGCTGCGGCCAAACCCAAGGGGCTGTAAAAGATGCCACAAGTGGCCTGTGAACTGGGAGCGTTTCACAGCTCTGTGGGGGAGAAAGTTTCCCCTCCTTAGTTTGCTGTCTTCTTTGCACATTATACAGGCTTAATTTTCCATCTCTCATCCAGTTGTTGCTCATTAGCTCCACGGGGGAACATCCCTGTACACAACCCATACTATGGCAGGGGGATGTACACGGGCTTAGTTACTACTACCAACGTCACCAGCTTTAATCCCACGGCATCCACAGCCTACGTGGGAGCAACAAAGAGCTGCCTGCAGTGCACGTGCCATTCAGCACAACCTACCTGCGTGTGCTGCCTCTAACGCAGTTTGCACACAGCAAGGGAGGGAGCAATGTCCTACAGATTACATTTGAATCGGCAGAGACGTGGGGAGAAAGGCAATGCCAAGCTGCAAGGCAAACAGTGCAGCAGAGAACAGCTTTTGCCTCAGTGGGCATAACTGCTGAAAGGAAACTTCAGGCAAATGGGGAATCAGCAGTGAGCAACAAGGCAGGGTGTGGGCTGATGCCACCAGCCAGGAATGCTGCTGCCTAGGAGTCCTTGGCACACTGCAGACAGAGCCGATCTCTGCAGATTTCAAAGGCAAATCATAGATTCTAGTTCCACCCACGAATCAGCACAAACAAGACTGACAGCCCCAACTCACTGGAATGTGCCTTGTTCGTCCCCAGTGTGTCACTGCAATCAGCTTCCCACCTGAAATCTTTGGGAAACAAAAGCATACCCAGAAAAAGACTTAAATTGCAGAACCATATAGCGATTAAAAGTCATGTTCATAGCAGTCATTAGTGCTGATTCTCACACTCTTTACATAGGAGCAGCACATAATAATAATTTCCAATTAAATTACGCTTCTCCAAGGTGCATTAACCACTTTTATCCATCCAGTTAATTGGACCCATCTCTGCTGCATGGAGCAGAGTTACATCACTCCACAGGGAAAGCACACAGTTAATAAAAAATGTTGCTGTAGTACTAATGCAGGAACACCGTGCCATCAAACACGTACGCTCACATGCACGCTTGCTGCAAATTGTCTACTCAAACACAGTTGCGTGGCTTTACCTGCACACATGCAGTCAAGCATACTTTCCAGGCAAACACACATCTGCGCTTGGAAAGAATTAATTGCTGTGGGCTTGCACATTTTGCAGCACCAACATCTCCAGAAGACGCGTCCTCCAAGTCCAGTACTATCCTCAATTTTTCCTGGCTTCCTGGGACTTCACTCCCACCCCCCTTAGCTCCCAGCCTGCTCTGTGGGGGGAAAACAATTCCCATTGCTGGGTCCGGAGCCAGTCAACCGACATCCCTCCGCCCACCCTGAGGACCGCAGCAGCCTTGTGCGGCTGAATGTGCACTTTCCTCTGCTTATCACTGCTGTATCGTGGGGAGACTTGCCAGTTGGGTGGGCTTCACACCGGGGTGCTCTGATTCTGCCGCTCCCTTCCTCCCAGGACACAGCGCCGGGCAGTTCTGCTGAAGGCAACAGCTTCAGTGAAGGAAATTGCACAGGACCCAATTTGTGCAGGAAGAGCTGACCTGCTGCCATGACCTGGGGGTGAGATTTTATTTACTTGAGAGGGATGAATGTTTCCATGCAAATTCTCAGGCATTCAATTCTTCAGATTCCTCTTGGCAAGAAATGAAGGGAGATTCCTCCCATGCAGAAAAGGAGACATCGGTGCAGAACCACAGAAGTTGAGAGGCAGCACGTATTTAAAATACAGTGAATGAATGGGACATCTAGATGTGTGCATGGTGATCAGAGTGCGTTTGCAAACAGTGCACAGACACGATGGCAGCTGCACATGGGCTGGAGCCCCAAGGTGCATTCCCAATAAGAAGTAAGGAGACCTCTCAAAAAAAGTTGCCTGCTGACCCTGGGGCTTTGTAAATAGGGTCAGCATGGTTCAGCGAGCCCTGCCACTTCATCACAATTGCAGTTCCTCTGTGGGAGCAACCACCCGGACACCTCTTGGGGATTAAAGTAATTCCCTTGTGACAGGAGACAGTGCATACAGGAGAACTGCCAAGTGCACCCAGAGGAGCAATGCCCACGGGAACACCAAGGAGCTGAGTTAGGAAATGGTAAGACTGGGTGAGCACTGGAACCTCACCAGGGTCCCCAGACTAGAAACACATTGAAATGAGCAGGAATGGGAGAGACAGCCCATGCCTGAGAGGGAGAGGTCTCTTCCAGGATCCGGCCTGATGAATCTCTGCTCTGCACCGAGAGGAAGGTGGTGGGATGGCAGAGGCACACGTACATTTGCGTTTCTACATGGCCATGCGCACGTTGTAGGGAGGGGAGTGTTCTCATTCATTCTCTCCGCAGGCACAGGTGATACAGCCTCAGGAGCATGCAGTTATCAAAATGTTATAAATTGCTACCTTTTAAATAGTGTGGTAATTTGCAAGTCCATTACAGAAGGAGTTGTAGGATACAAGGAGCGCACTATGAAAAATTATGCTTTCTGCGTCACTGCTGACCTCCGCAGCTGAGGTGCTCTCAGAACTGCTCCATTATGTCAGACTACCCTGAGCAATTAGCCATCCGTCAAAGCTCATCAGCATGTCACAGTGCCACAGAAGACACCACGCACTCCTGACAGCCAGCTCCCTTACTGGAAACGCCGCAGAGGTGCCATTCGCCACTGTGTCGGTGTAAGCCATGGTCACCAGTAGATTGGTCCCAGCAAGGAAAACCTCCGTCGCTTTCTGCAGCCACCTCTCCTGTAATCAAGGTATTTTTGTAGGCATCGCTGTGAGCTGAGCCAGTTAAATTTAGTGCAGCAGTTTCGTTCTAAGAGTTCCTCAAACTTGGAAACAATCCTTTTTTGTGACCAGTAGTGGTTTTAGTGACAGTGCTGCTGCTGAGCACTGTCTGTGCAGAAGCCATTGGAAAGGCAGCCCGCTCTGGCGTGGCAGCACTAATGTTTCCTGGCGGGATGTGTTCCCCTGAGGCTGGAGCGGAGATAGCCATGCTCCCTGTATGGCGACTGGCTGACAAACGTTAGGTCTCTCCTTCGTGTGACAGTCCTCCAGTGCAGCCCTAACACAGTCTCATTATCTCTGAGATTCCAAAACCCTACATTTTCAGTGCTGAAGCAAAATACAGTCTTTCTACATAGCCTCTAGTTTTTGTCCAAGCAAAATACAGTCTACGATACAGATCATCTTTAGTCTCTTTCTCTTAAAGGAAATCCTGCAGGTCTTGAAGACAGGAATACAAACCTACCCTCTCTTGCCCACTAACAGTGATACACGTCAGAGGTCCCCTTCGCCTCCTCTGCGGCACCTGCTCCTGGGTACCTCTGGGCTCTGCCCATAGTCCCCTCCCAGGAGGCTGATGTTTTCTACCCTGGCTGGCCACCTTGGCCCAAAAGTCAGGGAGCAACCCCTGCACTCAGATCCCCTGAATGGTGATAGACAGCTCTCACGCATTTCGGAGACCACCCCGGTTTGTGCCTTCAGAGGCCGTTTCCCGTGCCCAAGCCTCCAGGCAAGATCCTCCGAACTGTGAGGTACAACCAGCAAGGCTGTTTATCAGCCTAGGATTGTCTTGCAGTTTGGGGAAGGAGGTAGCTCCAGGTCTATTCAGCTCACACCAGGAGAATTATGTCTGTTACATGGGTTTTGTGCAAGGCAAAGGGATATTTCTCCTAACCCGCATTTAATTTCTGCCCATAAATCGCTCTGAACCTAAACCTCCCATTTATTTTACGTGCTTAGATATTTCCTCATGAGTTGCAGGTGAAATCCATGTCCTGGCACACACATAAAAGCAAATGCAGAAGGAATGTGTCCTGGCAATATATGCATCCTCCCTGGAGATAAATCTTTTCTGGGGAGGAAACTCTCAAGGCTCACACACATACCAGCTATTAATTTCTCTCAAAATATATACATTTCAGGACAAAAATAAACATGTAAATACAGGGCGCATTACTCCCAGGCTTTCTGTTCAGGAGGCAAGGTGACAACTGGCAGTTTGTAGGAAACTTGCATGCAACTTACTTACAAAGAGCTTATTAAAAGCACATCCACCATCCAACACCTGGGGAATAGTCAGCACCCTGGAAACACCCACAGCATGCTCTGATCGTATCACGCACAGAAAATACATGTGCCGCTGCTGTTCTGGTCTAGAAAACCACAGCAAACCAGCCGAACGCAGGGATGGGCAAGGGTGCAGGGATGGCACAGCCTGGCAGTGGGGCCCCGCCAGACACCCCCCCTCCAAGCCCCCGTCTGCCGGAGCCATGTTCCCAGCTCCTCCGCTCTGCTCCCAGGGAACGGATCCAATGCTTCTGCCGTGGGTGTCCGTTGTGGTCCCAGCTGGTGCGGGACAGATGGGAGCAGGGGTGAGACCTCCCCGGTTTGCTACTTCCACATCTGCATTTCTCACAGGAAAGGCTATCAAGGAGCTTTGTGGGATCGTGAATACGAATTGCTTTGACCTCACTTAGTCTGATATTGTGGAGTATTAAATCTCTATTTTTCAAGCATTAAGCCTGTGTAATAGAAGGATGCTGCGAGCAATTTGCAATAAGATGAAGGGATATTACTGTCCTGGGAGACAGACAATCCAACCACATCCACAAATTGATAACAGAGATAGTGGCTTAGGTTCATGCTAGCTATTAATTAAGGGCATGTTTTATGTGGAAGACAATACCAGCTTACACAGGCAGGTACTTGTTGGTCTTCCCTTCCCTGCGGTGAGCAGCATTCCCGGAGCTGGAGTGCAGCCAGGTGGGTTAGCTTACCTTGCTGAACCTCAGTTCACACACTTACATTTGAATCTCTGACAGGCAAAATTAATTTCTCAAGCCTTTAGCACAGCAGCTTCAGAGCTGCTATTCTGCTGCTCAGGAGTGGTCGGCGGCTGCTGGGAGCCGCTGCCGCAGGGAGCAACGTGCCAGCCCTCCTTCCAGGGACATTCAAAGGCTTGGCCAGAGCAAAGAGCTAGCAACTGTGCTGAGAGCTCATACATCTCTGGCTGCTAATGAGCAGCTAACCATGTCCCGAGCTCTTCCCTTGCCCTCAGAACTTGCTGCCTCATTATCTGGCTGATCTCCAGCTCTCAGGCAAAGAAATCCAAAACCAGGTTTCATTCCTTCTTGCCTGTCCTCCTCTCATCTCGGCTGCTGGCAGCACCCCACTTAGCCAAGGGATGCGATCCCTCTCCCGCTCGATGCCCCCAGAGGGCTTTCACTTCCCATCCCCTGCAGTGGGACCTTCTCAGCATCTCACATCCGTTAATTGTCTTGGGCTGATTACAGGGCCACTAACTTGTGTCCTAATTACCAACACAACATTACTCTTTTATAACCTTTTGCTCCTCACCCTAGAATTTAGCAGCAAGCCTGCAACATGCCCTGAAAGCTGACCCCCATGCTGGCATGGAAGACCCACAGCTACTCCTGTTTCGGTCAGAAAAACCTCTCCCAGGTCTCACCCCGGTTCTCCGAGTGGGGTCAGCCCACGCAGGGGGAGTTTGCCCTCCAGCAGCCCCCAGCCACCCGCAGTGTGTTGCAAGGGGAAACACCGCAGAGGGCAAGAACCAAGAGCCAAGGCGCACGATGGCTCCCAGGAGCGAGGACACTGCCCGGTACCCCTGGAGTCTGCCAGGCTGATGGAGCCAAGGAACGCGGCAAATTCAGAGCACCAGCAATGCCACAGTGTCAGAGCACTCTTCTGGAGGGCGTCATCCCTGCTGAGTAGTGCCCAAAAGGTTGTCTAGAGCCAAATGATGCAGGTCAGCAGTGGAAGTACATATGTAATACTGGAGGAAATGGCATAAAAGTCCTGTGTGATGAATAAATTAAAGCATCCCTTCTTATGGACAAGCACCTACGGAGAGCTGAGACAGATAAATCAATGGGATAGGCCAGGGAGACAGATTTATTTTTTTTTCCAGATGGGATTAGAGAATAGCTGGAGAATTGATGAGGTGGCAAGGAAAGGAGACCGCTCTGGACAGCAGGCTCCTGCTGATGCTGCTACCCACCCCAAAACCCCCGTGTTGGGGCCCACGCACAGGTCACACACACCTCTCTGGCAAATTGTGTTCAAAGATGTGGGGAACTTCTAATGGAAAGCATGAGCCTTTATGAACCAAGACAGTTCCCTCTAGGCTCTTCTGCTAAAGTGTTCCCTGGCCACTGGTTTCTCTGTCATCAGCAAAGGCATTTCATGTCAAAGCAAAGCCCCTGATAATTGCCTGGAAACAAAAAAACGCAGGGCGCGTGGTTTATCCAGAGGATCACCTTGCTGCATGCAGGGCTGAAGGAAAGAGGGGGTCCAGGGCCAAGGGCGATGCTAAAGCCATGGGCAGCGCAGGTCTTCCCGAAACCTGGAGAAGCCATCCCAGCTATGGATTTCTCTGTGTTTCAAAGATGACAGCTGGTGTGATGTGGGCACTGAGAGCCAGAGGCTTCAGTCAGACCTAGGACATGTCCATGAGCTGGACAGGATGGGATCTGTCACGTGCCCGAACACACGCATCCCCTGCTGAGCAGAGGATGGGACAGTAAGGCAGAGACCTGGGGGCGGACCGCTGCAGAAAGGCAATCTGGTCGATCTCCAGAAATGGAAAAATTTACAAAACAAAGGGAAAGAAAGCTGGAAGTCAGGCCGCTGAGAATGAAAGGAGCATCCTTTGGTGTCAGAGAGAACACATCTGCGGCCTGCAGACCACATCTGGCTGCAGTGTCTCCATTAAAGGCCCAGTGCATGATGTTTATGAAGCCAAAGCTTGTCCTGGGATGGCAGTGATCATTAGCCCAGCAAGTTTGGGAACCTCTGTGCTTTTGCATGCTCTACATCCATATACACATCATAGCCCACTCTTTGAAGCCAGTATCTGTACTGCACCTTGGCATATTACAACGTTTCAGGCTGCCTGCTGCAGCTCAGCTGTATGTCTGATCTTGGGTGAGGAATTTCTCTTTATACCAAACTGTCTATTCAAGTCATAAAAATAGGCTTTTTTTCCTTCTGTAAGTGCAACACTTTTCATATTTTTACTTCCAGCTGTCTAGATAGTATTTCACTTTTTTCATTTCTAGTGCTCGCTCTCAGTTATTTAATGTGAATTTCTAGGGCATGGTGCCCTTAGCAGACATCAGAGCAATATAACACAAGAAATCAGATATATACTGTTCCAGGAGAAGGCAGGAACAAAAAGACAAACTAGGCTCTTAATACATATGGTGCTTTTGATTCATGGAATATAGAAAATTGTATTTGATTATATCTGTAATGGATCCTCGTAACTTTAGATTAGGGTTATGCTGATGGCCCAACTAATGGACAGTTTATTGCAGGAATAGATTTCATCCTATCGTATTTTTTTCCTGATATCAATTACTTTGAATGTTTAAATGTCTCATTTCTCTGGATGTTTATTGCTCAATTTTCCTTTCTAAAAAAAACCCTACACACACACAATGCCCCTGGTGTTCCTCCGCTAAGTTGCAAGGAACTACAGGTTGTGTGCTCCTGGAGTCCAGAAGCTCCTGTCGTCTACCAGCTGCATAGGTCAGAAGAAGATCCACATTTGTGGCTTACAATTACTGAAGTCATTGCAGCACGTCAGCCATGAGGTAATAGAGTCAAAGTTCTCTTAGCAGACATGTGGATGCTGTTGGGAAAAAAAAAATAAATAAATTAAAAGGCTTATTAAATTAACCTGTCTAAAAAGGAAAAGGAATGTGTGGGATTGCTGCCTGTGACATTAACAGCAAATCTGATGATAAAAGAGATTGGAAGTAAAGACTGTTTGGTGGAGAGCATCTCATTTTCAGTCAACTTATATTAGTAAAGCCCTGAAGAATAGAATCATTGAATTATTACTCTCTGAAGCAGTGCAGAAGGACGTTGAAGGAAATGCTTGTATGACAGTAAAGGGTTTAGGAGTCTGTGGAGGCACCAGAGATGTTACCTATTGATCTGAGGGCCAGGGGGGCAAACAGTCTGGTGGATTTATTTTTATTTTTTACTTTGCCTGGCTGTCACCGTGTCTGAAATTCTCTCTAGAAAAAAAACCCAAACCCAAAACAAAACAAAAACTTGCAGAGAAAAACATCACCTTTGTCACACTGTAAATACTAGCCAAGCTGCTCAACACCAGTGCTTGCAGAATGAGCTCTGCCTCCCTCCAGAACTGATACCTGCCCATCAAGGGGCGTCATGACGTTGGTCTCCCTGAAGAGCAATGATCCCCAATTAGGAACAGGCACCGAGTTTTGAGGGCATTTGTCAGGGCCGCTGGCTGACACGCTTCAGAGGGGAGCACTTGCTGCACATTTCAAAGGGTGCGCGTCAATGAGATTTTTTTTCTTTTTTTTTACTGTCAGCTAAACTCTTCGATTTGTCCAGCATGCCCAGAGGAGAGGGTGCAGGGGCTCTTCGGTCCTGATGCATTTTACTCTCACAGCCCTTATCTCCTGGAGAAGAAAAGAGCCCGACAGCAGGGATGCCCAACGGCTCTGCTGGCTCTGCCGAGGAGGGCAAGACTGCACGTTGGCCACAGCAAGAGGCATTTTCCACAGCGAGACAGGATCCTTGCATCCTGCTCCTGCTTTTTCCTAGAGCCTTTTACCCACGCTTTGGTGGAGGCCCTGGTCTGCATTAGTCCCACACACATGCCCGGCACAAGGAGCCAGAATGACCACAGAAGCTCCATCAAGGATGCAGAGAGGGGAGGGGATGCCTCTCCCTGGGATGGAGCACTGCAGGGATGGAAGCTCCTGGGACCTGGGAATACCGAGCTGCCTCGCCCTCATTCACATACAGGCTGCATGTTACTGCTACTCCAAGAAGAGAGCTGGAGCCACTTATTTTTTTCCATTAAAATGCAAATTAATTTAATAAAAACTGGAATTGTAAATTAATGAAGCACTTAAAACTTCTACATAATACAAGGCTAATACTTACTCTGTAGAATTTCCTCCAGTTAATATCACCAGTAACTCTCCCGAGTGGGACCAGCCTGGCAGCTCCACTGATCTAAATCAGTCTCTGACTGGTGATGGGATCGGAGCTCACCGAACGGACACGTTGCCTTTTTACTGCTTTCCAGTTCCTGGGGCAGTCGGGAAGCTTTCCTCCTCTGCAGGGAACTCAGCCTGCAGGTATCCGCCTGCCCCCTCACAGATGGTGCATTCAGGGGCAGGGACATTTCCTTTCCCCTTAAAATAGTAATGGATCCCTGTAATTTACTGCAGCCCGACAGCTCACATGAAGACTAGGGGGGCTGCTGCCCTAAACAGAGCTCCCTCGATTTTCAGCTGGAATAACATCAGAGCTACCTCCAGGCACCGAGTGCCCGTGGAGGCTTTGGACGTATTTGAACCAGAGACTGTGGATCCACTTTTTTTTTTTTTTCTTTTTGCCCCAGTACAAAGTGCCAGATTCAGGTATTGACTCCAAAGCCGAAACGTTCTGCGTGCACGCTGTGAGGCTGTCCCTAATGAAGGGCTGGCAGCCAGCCGCATCTCGCTGCTGTCCTGCCTGCAGACAGCTGAGCCACTGCACAGATCCTCCCTCCAAACAACTGGATTTACAGCAGCCCCTCCATCCTCCGCGGTCCTGCGCCTTTTCTGCAGGGTGGGAGCAGAGAGGCAGGAGAAAGTGCCTTGCCCAAGGCTGGCAGGGGGTCAAATATTTCTCAGGTCTACCTATCTTCAGGGCAAATCTGCCTCAAGAAAACAAAAAATTACCTTGAATGCACAAGTGCAAAGCTTGTTCTCTTGCACCTTCCCTTTCTAAGTTAGACTTCTACGGAAACACTGTAGAAAATTCATCCTTAGCAAATGCATCCTTAAAATAAAACAGAACCAGAGAAGCACACTGAGAAAATGCTGGGCAAAGGTATTTCCAACAGGATCAGTTCCTCCTGACTTGCAGGGCCACATCTGAACTCCTCACCTTCTGCTTTTTTAGAGCAAATGGAGAGAAAAGGCAATTCGGAGAATAATTCAGTTCATCCTAAGTAACCATCTAAAGTGGGTCAGGTAAACCACACCAAAAAATCACCCTTCCCTCTCTGCTATAGAGAGAGTCCAGGCAGACAGCTTTCAGAGAGACATGTCCAGAGTTAGGCAACAGGAACCCTCCCTCTCGCCTCTCTCCGTGGGACCCTGTCCACCCCACGCGCATCCACCTCAGCCCTCCCAGCGCGGAGCCCCATGTCCCACGTGGAGCCCCACGGCTGTACATGCAGCCCCACGCTCCGAGCCCCACGGCCACACGCGGACCCACGGGACCTCCCTGCTCCTCAGGGACCTGCCGGGCTCCTTCTCCTCCGGCCACGCAGCAGGGACCACGTCGGCTCGGCTCCGCACTGGTGTTAATCACCCACCACGCTCATTTATTGCCATGTATACACCACTGCCAGGAACATTATCCCTTAAATAAAGCTCACCCACCCTATTATTGTAATGTCAACTCTGAACCTCTCAGATAAGCCCTGCAGACAATTTATAATTACACAGAAGTAGCTCTTGTACACTGCACCGAGGGGCCATCAGGAGAGGATTTAGGTCTTTCACAGAGCCAGCATTTGACAGGTCTTTTTGCTGTTATTTCATCTTGACAGCTCCTTGCCACCCAGCTCCTCCCGTGACTCTACACTCACTTTGTTGTGTGATCTCAGGTGAAGAGAGCACATAATGGGCAATAATTGTGGGCGATTACTGTTTACTTGTTAACTTTGCTTGGCAGAGCAGCTGTGATGGATGCAGGGACTGGAATATTCCCTTTATCCCCCATAGCACTGAGAGCGAACTGGTGCTTAATTCAAAGGCTGAAATCTATAAAAAAGACGACGAAACCCATCATTAAATTTCTCTTAGTGGCTATGTGCATAATTCATCCAAACACCATCAAATATAAATGGCCTTGTGTCAGGATGAGCAGCACTGGTGCGGCAAACCCAACCTGCTCCAGGAGACGGGCACTGCCAAGCAGCAATCTCGCCGCAGGAATGAGCCCGGGCATCCCGGTGCCTCCCAGAGGCTCCTTAGCAGGATGCAGCCCCCGGCCCCCCCAGGACGGGGACACGGACACCCACGTCCCACTCTGCTGGCTCCAATCCCCCCATCACCTCCGCCCCTACAGCAGAGGTGCCAGCTTGCACTGCTATGGCATTTACTGCCTCTTTTGTTTTCCCCCCCTACGGTTTAAAAGCACTTGTATAGATTACGGTATCCAAATTCTTTATTGCTCCCTGCTAGTGTCTGAACTTTGATTAGGAGCTGAATGACCTCAATTTCACAAGCGGCAGTCATGTACCAGTAAACAATCCTCGTTCCACACAAGCAGATGTTAATCTATGGCGGTTTAGCAAAGGCTTGCAACAAGTTTTCTAGAAAGTTTTTTTCCAATTATTTGAAAAACACCAAGTTATTTAATAAATCACAGCAAGTTGTTTTGCAAAAGTATCCTTTGAACCATTAGATATTACTGTGAATGCCAATTTTTCTTCCCACCTTATGGCAGGATAAAGATACCCCACTCAATTTTCATCAAAAGCACATGAAAGCAATCAAGGCTCCTGTAGTTTCTATGGAAATAAGGGATGCAAATTGGGATTGCGTGGTGCCTTTTTTCTTGAATTTATCCATAAAAATGCAAATACTCTTCAACAGATACTGAAATATTTGCCTTGTTCTAAGGGAGGCAAAATATATAGATGAGGCTCTTTTGTCCACTGGCTCTCCTGGCAAAGAGATTTGACAGCTCATGGAGCACGAGCCTATCGAAACTGAACAAGCCCTGTCAGAGAACGAAACAGCAGCAGAACTGGCTCTGACGGGAGCGTGCCCAACCCCACAGGGCTGCAGCTTGCTCCTCGCACGTCCCTCAGACACCAGTGTGAGCAAACAGGTCCTCCTGCCCTTTCCCACAATGCGACCTCCCTCATGCACCGGTGCGGTGCAAATTTCTGCCCACAACACAAGGTCATGTCAACCACCCTGGTGCTGAGCTAGAAGAGCAACATCACCTCTTCGGTGTGGAAAACAGGCGCAAAAGGAGCAGCACAAGCAAATCACATTTGTGACGCATCTGCTTTACTTTCCTGCCAGCCGTATCAGAGGAGAGTATTCAATGGAGGATATTCTGCTCCTCTTCTAGGTCTCATCTTGTCCTGCAGCAGGGACTGATCAAAACCCTGCAGCAGGAGGTTTAATTAATTCCCTTTCCAACTGAAGGATACAGAATAGTTAATGCTAGAAAAGGTCTTTGGGTTATTCCCATAAGTGCTCTGCTGCTCTCTCCTCTTTTTCTGTAAGCTGCATTGTGTGCTTCCCACAGCACTTACCAATAAATAATCAAACAGCTCTAGGAAATGCTGATCGGCAGCTGGGCTCCTTGCCCCTCAGCCAGGTCCAGGTGCCAAGTGTGGCAGCACCGCTGTGCTGCCATAGGGAGCCCTTGCAGGAAGCTGGAGCTCGTCCCTCGTGCATACTCTCTTCTTGTGGACTCAGGGAAATTTAAAAGGTCAAGGAATGGTATTTTGCATCACTGTTGTTTGCCAGAATTAATGACAAACCCTGGCAACTCAACTAGTAAAACTCCAAGTGTGAACTAGAGCATGCTGCAGCTGCACAGTTATAAACTTGCAATTAATTAATTGTGCTGTCACTATGTGCACCTGAGAACAACAGCTAGATCAAAGACCTGAGCAGAGATCAAAATGATTAGTAGATCACTTTACTTACAGTTGAAAGTGCCAATTAGATACAGCAAAGACGTAGGCTGGCTTAGTTGCTTCTATTAACAGCTCTGGAAGAGAAAAGTCACTCGACAGACTGCAGAAAAAAATCAGGCGAGCCTGGCTGACTACAATGTGGACCGAGAAAGAAGTCACGATGGTCTGTCCATTGACTTTTCCTTTCCGAGGGCGCTACGCACCTCTCTGTGCCTATTCCGCTCTTGACGCTACTCTCACCTTGGGCTGTGCTGAAATGAGCCAGATGAGTCCCGTTGGCCTCTGTGGTTCTGCAGACCCGAAGGGCCCCTCGAGCAGGTCCCGAGAGCTCTGGAGAGCCAGGAGCAGGAGCCCAGCTGCCCGGCGGGGAGCCGGAGGTGGATGCCCACGGCATCCTGCATGCAGCAAACCTACGGACAGAGATTCCCCGGAGCTTGTGTCCACCCCGCACCCAGCACGTGAGCAAATGTGTAAGTGACGCTGATGACAGCACCTGAGCTCTTGACGCTCCGGTAAGCGCTTCCCAAGGTGGAGAAAGCGTCAGGGTTTAGAAATACAGTAGCTTTCCCTCCTGCTAGTGCACTACCAAGCACCTGTACTAGCTGCTCCGTGCTGACTTAGCCAAGCACAGCTAAATTTATGGTGCTGATTTATAATTTTCCCTAAAGTTATTGGGAAAATACATTCCAGCTGTACCTTGCAAGCCTCCAGAAGGGGCTTGTCCTGCTCTCTAGACGGCCTCTCCCTTCCACTAGCGGAGTGAGGAGAGCACTGAGGAACGCTGTGGATTTTAAGTTTTCAGTCTTGGATTGTTATCTTTCAGAGAGAAATGCTGTAGCTTAACCAAATGTATGAGCTCACTGGAGGAATTACTAATTGATTCCTGGCATACATGAAGCTGGATGCCTTGTCCGTGACCACAAACAGCGTCTCTGGGTTGCAGAGCTGGTCTGTATCATCGCTGAGATCCAGACTGAGACTATGCACTGCTGCAAGTCCGAGGGATGCTGGCCTTGCTGGAGCCAGCTCCATGAGTCCCTCCTGCGCTCCTTTCCGAGCTCCCAGCCCGTAAGGTGAGAAAACATCTGCTCAAGTGCCCCAGAGGGAAGGGGCTTTGCTGGACTCTGCTGCCAGCGCAGGAGAGAAGGTGCCAGGAGGAAAGGCCAGACCAAGGAGGCAAAGTCTCCTGAGAAACGGGTTCAGAGCAGTTACAGCCGCCAGCCCCACCGCAAGATGATTCCCACTCTCCGGTGGGAGAATCACAACGACTGGGAAGGCAGCGCAGCACCGTGGCCTGAGGCTGGCTGCTCTACGCGTACTTGGTGTCCTTCCTTAGATGTACTTCAGCAGCGAGCTTTGCCTCCATTGTCTCCTGTTTGTCACATTGTTTAATTTTTCTTTTTAATTGACTCAGACATTGTTTAATTTCTCTGTTTAATTGGCTCAGACAGAGAGGCTGCAGGCAATGTCATTCTCACATCATCTCTCAGAAACGTCGCAGGCATGAGGGTGACATTATTGGTCATAGGCAGCGAAGTTCTGCAGCATCCCTACAGATCCACACCCAGCTGGGACCAAGGCAGGAACAGAGAGCAGACATAAATCATAGATGTTTGCAGGACAAAGGCTATTAGCAGGGTGCCATCCTGGCTTGTATGGGAACTGCTTTCATTTAACATACATGCCAACAAGTGAGACAGCAGGTAGAATGAGAATTCAGCACAGCACACAGATGACACCGCTATTTACATCATTCAAATCCAGAAGTGCCCAAAGGGAGCTTCCGAGGCATCTTACAAAGTGAGGTGAAAGCAGGTTTTTTGAACAACAAAATCTTGCCACATACGTACAGTCTTAAGAGCAGCCACTGCAAGGTCTATTTAAGCCACATGATTTTCTTTGTTAATACAGACTCAACAGATACCTGAAAAAATATTGAACAAATGTTCCTTTGTATTTTAAAATGTCTTGCATCTAGCGTGCCCTGTATTTTTCCCGTCACATGAATTACTTGAGCAGCTGTATTTATCTCTCTAGGTTCAACAGGTAGAACACAACGGTTATTTCATCAAGCCTACTCTGAGGGACCCAGGTGCTTCAGAAAGTTATTTTCCACACTGGCTTCATTTGGTGGGTGCCGGGTGGGACTGGAACAACTAGAGGTGAAAGATGCAAGTTCAGACTTTCCCTGGAGAACTGCAAGTGTTGGGAGATCTGCAGTGCTGTTCACTGAAAAGATTTTTAATAGCTTTGACCTCAGTGGGGTCTGTGCAGTCTCCTTTTGTCAAAAAGTGCATGCGGAAGAATTCTGGAAAAGAGTTGAAGATAATACAAATGTTCTGCAGACTGCTGAGGGAATTACAGAGTGCTTCTTCGTGTTCTTGGATTATTGTTCCAAAATTTAGACCACGGGCATCAGCTGCTGCAGATGTCTAGTAGTTTATAATCAGGAAGGGCAAATAATTGCTGGTCAGGAGGCAATGTAAATATTTGTTATTGCAGATGAATTATAAATAAATCATTTGAAATGACAAAATTAATCAGACGATTCGTTTGACAAATAAGTATTTGATCAGCTCTGCCTGAACCACAGCGGCCGGCAAGGCACTCTGTAAAGAATCCCTGAAATTTATGGAAAGAAATATCACTTCACCTCAGGACACGCAGGCACAGAGAGAAGTGGCCGGATCATAAATCGTCAGACTCTCGTGCTTCAGACCAGACAGATTCCAGAAGGCTGCCGGAGCGAAGGCGGCCCCAGCCCCAGGGGCAGAAGCAGGAGTGGCCGAAGGCGTGTGGGCACAGCCCCATCCTGCCGCGCAGCGGACCCCACCAGCATGCCCAGTCCCTGCGCTGGCATTTCCCTGCACTCACCAGCAGACCCAGGATTTCAGGCACTTAAGGGACTATTGCCAGCCAGGTGTCTCACATCATTTTCAGACTATGCCAGGCTAACCTGATCAGGGGTTTATTTTTTCTCCAAAACCACAAAATGAGTGTGTGTCAGTCTAATAGCTCTGTGTACATTGTGTCTCATCTGTATTCAGCACATCACCAAAATGTGAAGAAGAAAATAGCCCCTGAAAATAAAAGTGAGAGATAGGAGGAGACACGAGCCATGAAAAAAGCAAACAGCTCCCTGCCTGTATTCTGGCTTCCCAGCGCCTCTGTCACTCCCACACCCTCCGAGCTGCTGTGCACAGCTCTTAGTGGCTTTGGACTCATCAATGTTCAGAAACATTAATATAATCTGCTCTGAGATGAGCACATATTGTCCATACTGACATGTGAAATAGGCAAGAAGCAGCATATTTTTGGTGATTTTTTTTCCTTTGTGCATTTTAGCTCAGAACAATCTAATATAAAAAACCCCCAGTGCTTGCCTCCAGTAGCTTAAATGTCAGTTTTCTATTATTTTTATGGTCTGGTCTCAAGGGATATAAAGGGCACATTGCGCTCAACAGTGAAGAATCATAGAGCTTTTCCTTTACATGATGGCAGAATGAGAAGCATCATCCAAGACAGTTGGAAGTAACGCCTTTCCCACCCGTTCCCCATGACCACAGGTTGGAGCGAGGACTCAAGTTAGTACAGACGAGATGATGAAGATCCTCCAACACACAAGGATGACCTTTCCCATCAAAAAGCCTCTTTGTTTAACCAGAGTGGCTGGAAGGCTTGTAAATGCCAAGGGTGAGGAACGTAGCCATGGTGAACAGGGCAACCTGTTGTGAGAGCGTTAGATCTCAGTGGTGAGATCGCTGCCTGGTAGGACCTTGGATCCACGTGACATTGGTGGGTAAGGTGGACACCACCACAGTAAAACTGCAGGATCGTTAGATCATGAGATTATCCCCCCAAAATGGACCAAATTTTCCAGAGGCTGCTGCCCCCAGGCACAGCGCAGTCCCACCGGGGGACGGCCGGCACCTGCTCTCCGCAGGGAGAAGGGACTGGCCCCACAGCAGCTCTGCCACCTGTAAAACCAGCAGAAATATCTGCCAAACAGGGGTGCTGGGAGCAGGGTCCTACTTGTTCATATTTCACATCTCTGGTACCTTTATCAGCAACGTTAACTCCGTGAACTCTTGGGCTGGGAGGTTTGCGAGGAAGTGAGGATCCTTTGACAAGAAAATATGGTAATGCCTCATTTGCATATTTTAGGAGGAAGCTCCCTATGAAATCACATAAATGTAATTTTCCTACAGTGTCCAAATCCCCAGCCGCTTTCAGCTGATGCAAATAAAATCTTGTTATTCAGCTTACGCCAGAAGACTCTGGCACCTTCCCCCGCAGGACAGGAGGATTATCTGAAGCCAGGAGGAGAAATTGGCAGGTCAAACTTCTCATATCCAACAACTTCATGGTCTGATTTTTATCAAGGAGTTGTAACAGCACAAACAAAGCAACAACAACCCTGCCAGTAAGAGTGACGCCACGGTCCCCACAGCTCGTGTGCCGGGGGATGGAGGCGGCAACTTTTCTGGGAAGCGATGGCTGATCCTGGTGCTGGCAAGGACCAGCGCTCAGCAATGCAGCAGCGAGGGGACCCTGCAGGACCAGAGTCATCCTCACCCCGGGGGCTGCGTCAGCCCAGCCTGAATTCAGCAGAGGCCAGGTTTGGACACCAGTGTGCTGCTCTGCACTTTGCTCCTCTCCCTGGCTGTGTCGGAGCAGGTCCAGGCTGGCATGTAGCGGAATTTTCCGGTCTGCTGTGAATATTTTCTACTCTGTCAACCTTTTATTTAAATGACATTTGGCTGCAGTGCTAAAAGTACGATATTGAAAATCAATAAGTGGAAAGTGTTTGAAAGCCAATCTAAATCAAATATTACAATATGGTGAAGTTAATCATCTGAAATTAACCTTATAACTGCTTGAATCACTCTAATCTATAAAGAAAATCAATATAGGCATATCAAACCCTACTCCAAGCTGCTGTCTGTTCCAGCTGACCATGCAAATGGAAAATAATAGCCAGTGGATGCCTATTGCTCCTTATTAAATGTTAACACTTCGCATAGGGCTGACATGGTCAGCCAGGGATTCCCTGAGGAGACTCGGCCACGGGATGCGGGCAAAGGCTCCCTCTCTAAAGAGGCACCGCAGCAGCCAACCCCCTCCACGCTGCTCTCGTGGCAGTTAATTCCAGAGTGCCAGTCAGAGCTGTGAGTGACTAACAGGCTGTTTCATGAGGAGAATTGATTGTCCCTGGATGAAAAACAGCTGCTCCGGCACAGCACCCTGCACCCTCGCAGGCTCCGGCTCAGTCCCAGGCTACTTCCAAGGTGCACCCCGGCATCCTGCCGGCAGCCGGACCCACTCAGGGCACCAGGCACGGACACAGGCACGTGGGTTTCCAGCAGCATTCCCAGCACCGCAGGCTCAGCGCCTGCACCCACCCACCCTGCAGCACCCTGCAGGCTGCGTGGGCGTCCTGGGCTGCCTCACAGCAGCTGGCCCAAAGACACACGCCGGTGATGCGGCAATGATGCCTCCCAGGGAATTCATCCCGACTGAGGCGCCGCTGGCTGCATCCCTGTCTGCCAGCGGGCCGCTCCGAAGCTCCGAAGCTCCGAAGCCCAGGCAGAAGGGCTTCCACCCCGGCAGAAGGTGCAGCCCAGCAGTGGGGGGCACAGAGCGATTGCCCTCCCTGTCTAGCTGCATCTCCAAAGTGGACATCAGCATGGCATTTGGTAGGAGGCTCTGGGTTATGACAGTGATAAGTGCTTTGACAGCAGATAGAAATCCATAAATAACAACAGCTTCTCTCAAAAAACTCATTTTAAAATAATGAAGACATTTTGTAAAGTGACAAGTGTCTCAAATGTTGATAGTAAAAGCTGGGGGAGGCTCTTTTTGAAGTCTCGGGAACAGATGCGAGTAGTGAGATCTCAGCAGCAACCTGCACAGCCTCAGGAGCCCAGGATTAGTCAGAGCCAAGCAGAGTGATCACAGGCTTTTCCAGATGCTCCTCATGGGCCCCAAATTCAAAGATGAATGAAGGTTCATGAGCAGATGCCGTTGTCCAGGGAGCATGGCCACTTGGAACCGGTCCTGCCTGCGCTCAGATGAAGAGCAGTGCTTGCCTCCAGTGCCCCCTCACTGGCGGACCTCCCCGTGCACGCCAGCTACCCCAAGGTCAAAATATTTTCTGCATTACAATGAAAGAAGAAAACTGTGCCAATTTTCTAGCTGCCAATCTGGCACGTGTCAGCTCCCACCTCTTACTCTGATTTCCTACCCAGGCCAGTCTGTGAGGGTGCAATACCTGCACAATCCCACCAACACCAGCAGGATTTCAGTGTTCACCTCCAAGCCCAGAGCACTTCACCCCCCCCAGGATGGCTGGCAAGATGGTTGCAAGGTGGTGGATAACACGTGGTGAAGGGAAGGTACCAGTGGCTGCTGCTGGCTGCAGCAAACAGTTCTGGACCATTTCCCTTCATCTCAGATGGGATGAAGTTGGAAGGAAATAGGAATTTTTATTTGTCATCTGGGTGCAGGACTCCAGGCTGGGCTCAGGGTGGCTCTGCTTCTTCCTCTCAGTCTCCTAAAGCTTGTGAGAAAACTGCTGTAACCTCGTCCCTGTTGGAGGGAAGGAACCTGCAGAGCACCTGATGCTGTGGCACAGTTTGGGGCAGATCAGTTACAGGTGGCAACAGCCAGCTAGCCCGCAGCAGCAGCCAGCTAGCCCGCAGCAGCAGCCAGCTAGCCCGCAGCAGCAGCAGGCACGTCTCTGCTGCACTCCTGCAGCCCACAGCAGCAGCTCACCCCTGCTGCTTGCAATTAGCCTTTTGCTCAACATCTCTTTCTGAAGTTTTTCCTGCGCTTCAGATCAAGATGTAAATGACACGTTGCCCCAGAAAGAGGGAGGAGAACAAGTACTGAACCAAGCAGAAGCTGTCCCAGAAGTGAACACGCTGGCTGGGAGGCTGGAAACGCTGTTTGAAGCACCATTTTGCCACAGAGTGATTAAGAACGGCCCTTTGATACTGGAAATGCGTTTTAATGAATTTCCCGCAATACATATAAATATATCCCTTGGGTTCCCATGGAAAGGCTTTGCACAATCCTCCCTTGTCCTCACCCAAAGGGACATCAAGATGTGTAAAAAAATGCTTCATTTTTTAATACTTTAAGTTGAAAGGGTTTTAAATAACTGGGAGCTTTCTCAGTGCTTAAGAATCGCTTCATTTCTTGAAAGTACAAGAAGGAACTGCATTTTCAGAATCAATACTCGGAATTTACAAACAGCTTTCCAGGTAAGGAGACTCAATAGCAGAGCTTAGCTGTCAAGGGGGAGACCTGGCAGTAGAAGCTTTCCATCCAAGCTGCAGCATGGGGCAGTTTCAGCTGTGACTCTGGCAGACCTGTGCTCTCCGTATCACAGGAGTCTGTTATTTTGCATTATAATTTATTTTAGACTTAAGAGTTTTCTGAGGAAGGGACTGTATCTAATTTAGTGTGGGTAGAATATACAGCAGCCAGGATAGAAAACCTGTGCCTGCTGAAGCCAGGAGCTCCTGCCACCGTGCTGAGTGAAGAAATGGTGAAGAAATAATTATTAGAGTAATGGCAAATATTAACATGGAGGGTTCTCACAGTGGAGAGCTACGGGGAGGGTAACACTGTGCTAGCAAGAAGGGTGCCACAGTGGAGAAAAGGGGTTTGCTGCCCTCGTCCTGGCTCTGAGCCTTCGTGTCTCCCTCACAGACCCTCAGAAAGGGAACCTGGGATAAAAGCCCCTGGAAGCTGGTACCGCTGTGAGCTCCTCCTTCTCACCCACAGCAGCCCCGGTGCCTTCCAGCGATGGCTGGAGCAGGGTCAGGCTTGGCAGCCTTTCCTCCACCCAGCCAGTCCCTCCCAGCACACCCTGGTGCATTAAGAGGCAAATGCAGAGATGAACCGGGCGTGTCAGCAATTACACAATTGTAAACCAGAAGGCAGGCTTTTGCCCAATGTCACTAAAACCATTTACAGCCTATTGGAGGGGACAGTTGTCCCATTAAGAAACCAAAAGACATTCTGGCTTTCTTCAGCCTCAGGGCTTGGAAGCATGAAGCATTTACTGCCTAATTAAATTTTAATATACTGGCAGAGTACAGCTCTTCTTGTGAATCTGTATTGGACAGTATGCCAGACTGTGCGGCGAAAAAGCAGGCTCGAGCTGCCTGCGGCCACCGGTGCCTGCTCCCGCTGGCGTGGGAGCATCCTGCAGCCCGGCATCGCAGGGAGCGCAGCGGTCACAGCGTCAGCTCCCCGGAGCTGCCATTTGCTTCCACGCATAGACACACCACCCAGGGAGTGTGAATCTCTCCGCTGCAGAAGTGCAATGGGGAAAAAAAAAGACACAAGCACTGTGGTGCTGGAGGAGAAGACTGTGACCCTGGCAGCATGGCAGCACAGTGGAGGGACGATGCTTTCCTGAGCAGTTCCGAAGGACAGAGGAGATGGAGCCAGTGACCTGGCTGATGTTTAGCAGCACACTGGTCTACCATGTGCACACACACAGAGTAGGTTTGCACTTGAGTTTGTTATTTATTCTCCACTGCTTTCTAATAGGCTACATCTGAAGCCAAGTGGCTGTCTCTTGCTGGTAGTGCTGCTCTTTTTTGCTTGCGAACTGAGGACTCCTCTGTGGGCTTCTCTGCTTGTTTTTAATGGGCAGATGGCTGTCAAAAGGGCTGACCCTGCTCCGGGGAGAGGTTAACACCTTGCACCAGCTTGCAGTGTCCTGGGCATGTGCTAGGCAGTTGCTCTCCTCGTGCTCCCTTTTTGGCCCCAGCAGCATCTGCCATGCAGCATGTGGCCTCCCCCCAGCCGTGACCCGCAGAGCTGGGGCAGTCCCTTGCTTGCCCCTGCTTTGCTGAGCCAGAGCTCTGCGCTGGGCTGAGCCTTCCTAAGAAAACCTGTTCCTACCTCTCCCAGCGTCTGCTCTGCTGCTCCATATACCAGGACACAAACTGGGAGCCCAGCGGACAAGCTCGCTGCTCCTGGATGCCCCTTGTTAGTTCTGCCATGACCTCAGCCCTTGTCCAAATGCCCTCAACTCCTTGTGACATGATGGGGACTGGGAGCCAAGTGCCATCCCAGCCTGGATGCAGCCCACTGCACAGATATTCCATGGAAAGCAAGTGGCTGGGACCGCTTGCACACTGCTGTGGGTGCCAAGGGGCCAGGGGTCCCCAGCCATTATTTCCTCAGTAAATAAATGCCTGAAAAGCACCCTGGTCAGAGTAGTAACTGACAGACGCCCAGGACCAGAGACGGGTCCTGGTGCTAAAAACGCTATGATTTTTAAATGGGTGACTCATATGTTTTCATTGTGCCAGAGCTCTCCCACCATGAAGCTGCCTGCAAGAAATGTTCACAGAAGCTTTCCAGAGCACTGTGCTGAAATAAGGTGCTGTCAAAACAGCATATATTTGTGCAGCTGCCACAAGGAGTTGTTATTATTGTATTTTTCTTTAATAGAGAGACGAGTGTGCTCCGGTGCACAAACTGGTAGCAATCGTCTGTGGCGGTGCTGGGAAGCAAGAGGGAGCTTGGAGAGAAGGATGGCCCAGGGCTGCCACAGGCACTACAGAGAAATGAAGGGCTGAGTTTCAGGTCTAAAGCAGAGTAAGCCAGAGCTTTCCTGCTGGCCAAGTCAGAGATCCAAATGGCTTTGGAAATGCACGGCTCCGAATGCGGCAGGGTGCACTGCTGAGTTACGGACACCCCATCCCTCTGCTCTCAAACACTAGGCACAGCTTCCTCCCAGCACACACCTACCTCCCGGACTCTGCAGGCACAGCCACCACCGGCCCAGCAGCTTGGGCTGGATGCAGAGAAAACCTGCTCCACACAACGGGATCAGCCATACATCCAACTCCAGAAAATCGCTGCCGGGAATGCTGGAGGGTGAAACAGAGACTGCAGCAACCACTGCTCGCTCCCCGCCACGTGCGACACACACAAACGCACATGTGTGCACACACAGACACGCTCTTCATAGCCGCCTGCACCACACAAAGCAAAATGCCAAGCAATTGAGTAACTTTAACACTCGGTTTCAGTCCAGCCAGGGAACAGCCGGTGTTTGATCAATATTTTCCACAACAGCCACTTCCATGTGATAAATGCACTTACAGGGAAGAGGAACAAATTAACCTTCTGGTGCAGATGGCAGCTACTGCCTGGGAAAAAAGATGGCTCAATTCAGCAGGGAAGCAAGGGAAGGGCCGTGGCCAGGATTCCTGCAAAACTGACCATATGAGGCAGCATCTGGGAAGCGTTAATGAAAATCAGCCCCACTAGTGCCCACCCACCNNNNTGGGGCAAGCTGAACCTGAGTCTGTCACTGTAAATGTCATTTGCATCTCTCGGAGAGCAGCAGGGAGCAAGATACTCTCATGCAGGGAGCAGGAGCAGCTGAACCAGTAGATAATATATATACTTGGGGTAGCTGATAGATGAAGACAACAGAGGAATTGTGCTGCAGCACCATGCATGTGGGAAGATAAAAGGCATCTCAAAAAGCACTTCCCAACATCAATCCTTCTACTGGTGACAAATCGTTTGGAGTCAGGGTAATTCAGCAGCTGGCTGGATCAGAGATTACATCAGAGATTTCTCACCCACAAGGCAATTGGATGCAAATGGCAGCGAGTGGAGACCTGCCGAAGGGTACAAGAGTGAAAAGTACCATGCACAGGAGCACGGCAGCCCCAGGAAAATCAGGAGTGAGGACCTAGAAGACTGGACAGATGGAAAGGCAATTACCTTTGCAAGGAGAGGAAAGGCAGAGAGACCCACCACATAGCGAGTCCATTCTTTGGGCTGGCTGTCCTTAACCTGTACCTTAGGGCTGGAGAAGGCAAGACAGACTACCCAAGCAGGAAAAAAATAAAAAAGGAAAAGCTGAAGAAAAGGATCAGAAACCACATGAGGATGAAGCCATCCATTTCTTTCTGACTATGTATCTCTACCACTCAGGTTATTTTTACTCTTCTCCCAGCTGCAAACATGGCATGAAAACAAGCTCTTATTTCACTGCTTTGTAATCCATCACGAACTTGAATTTGTCTGTATCTGAAAGTAACCTTGTGCTGCATCAGCCTCAGGATCAGGAGCACAGCAAACAGGATTCAGTATCAGACCCCGGACTGTAAGCTGTCCAGGAGCTCCGTTTTCCTCCTCTGTCACTGCCAGCTTGCACGGCTTCGTGTTCCCGTCACTCTCGCTACAGAGACAGCATCGTGGGATGCTCAGGGACGAGGTCCTGCGTAAACACAACTAGGCTGCTTGGGTTTTTTTCTGTAAGATCTAAGCAGATTTTGCCTCCTGGAATGAGTGACAAATGGAGTTGTATACTCACATCCCATAAATGCCTCTCTGCTACTAGCAAAGTGCAGTCCCAGGTGCTCCACAAAATATCCAGAACTGTGTTTATTGTACCGGGCCCGAGCGAGCTTCCCACCCAGCAGAGCAGAGACGCTCAGTGCCTCCACCTGCACCATCAGGGACAGACCCCACTCTGCAGGTGGCCTTCGGGGCAGGGGTCTCAGCGGCGGACTGGAGCAGGACGACGTGCTGCCTAGCTCTAATCTGCCCTCCACGCAGGGGGTCCTGACCTGCAAGGTCTAAAAACCTGCTCTGAAAAGGGTGATGAAGAAAAAAATGAAACACACGTGACCTAGTAGTGGCGAACTGCAAGGAAGAGGGGTCAAAACATTCTGTTGAAAGAAGATGAAAGCCTGTTCGTATTCTGCTTTCCTGCTGAAACAAATACACAGGGTGTGTTTTTGCTGGAAATGCATTAATTTTCCACATATTCCCAGGAAGTTAATTTATCAACTAGTAACTGCATAAATAGAACAGGCAAAAATGCTGAAAGTAGATTAAACATTGATGTAAGTATATATTGATTTGAACATTCCTGTGCCTTTGCTTATGACACATCAATAAAATTAAATAATATCTTAATAAAATGTCTTGGTAATTATGTCTTTTCCCTTGGGTAAGTGTGCCCTCCAGCAATGTAATTAAAACCAAAATTACATTAACCCTCCAGTGACCATTTGACAAAAAAATTAAGAGTCTAGAGAGTTCTCTGAGCTCTCATGCTCAGCCAGATTATTCTTGGTGAGCTCAATCTACCTTTCGCATATGCCTGCACACCCCACTTTCGTTCGGATGGTGGCCTGAAGAAAGATTGTCCTCATTCACAACATTCAAATACCAAGAAAGTCAGGTCCCTGCTCTGTCTGGGAAAACAAAGGTGGCTTGAAGGTTCATTCTTCTGGTGCTCAGAGGACCTGGCTGGCTGAGCCCTGGTGACCGTCCTGCACAGCCGTTCCCATGGCACTCAGACACAGCCCATCAGCCAAGGGCTGGCTCTTCCATTGCCACGGGCATGGCGCTGCAGATAGATCTCTGCTGTGAGCCCACCAAGCCAACTTCTCCTCTGGACCCAGGGAACCGTGGCAAAGCTGGTGGTTCCCCAAGGCTCCAGGGCAAACAGCGCTGACCGGAGTCATGCCTGGTGATCACCCTATGCTAGCATGGCACTGGTATCTCCCAAGAGAAATCAGTTTGCCAGCGAGATGAACAGGCCAGATGGGATGGAAATGAGCATTTACCAAGAGATACAAGACAACCATTTTTAAATTTTGATGACTCAAAGCAAACACAGTCTAATTATGGGTCTTGCTGGCTCTGCAGTGAAGAGACACGGGGCCAGGCTTCCCTCAGATGCTCCGTGTCCCATAGAGACCCAAGCACAGCCCAGGGATGCTGGGGAGGCTCCCAAGTGGCACCTCAGAAGGCCGCTATTTTTTTAACTGCTTCTTCCCTACAGGAAATTATTCCATTCCCTAGTTGTGCTGTTTCTGAAGGGTGGCTAGATTGTTGCTGTCCTCGCTTACAATTCCCAGTGAAAACCAGCCATGAAGTGCCAGATAACGAAGGCATTGCATCTGTCTCTTTCTGCAGGATTTTGGTCACACTCCAAATCCTGGCCTCCAGCACCTTATTCTTCACAAACTGTTCTTGTTTCCAACCAACCAGCCTTCCCTTCTTCCCTCTGCTCTGCAAACACCAGCACAAAACCATCTCTGCCTCCTGCTCCACTGTCCATCATCACAGATGATGATGTCCCTCAGTGACGCAGGGTCACAGCCAAAAGCCAGCTGCCTGGACGTGGTGAGTGACAGCCAGACATGGTCTCAGAGGTTAGGATTTGTGGAGAACGGTGCATGCGAGCTCTTTGGGGCAGAGGCAAGGCTCCGCATCCTCTGCTCAGTGCCTCTTGTGGTGCAGCCCTGGCAGACGAGGCAGCCCATGTATGGAGACCTGCTGTCCCTCTCCTCCCTGCAGCCAGCCAGGCGCTCCAGCTCCTGCCCAGCTGCTCATGGCCAATGCTGCAAATAAAAAGCATCAGCTTGCTGGCACGTCAGGCAGAAAGTGGCAGCTGAAGAGCAGCTGCAAGGATATGGCAGTCGTCGCTGCTTGTGGAAAGCCTCCCTTCATCCCCAAAGAGCCACCTGGGCTTGCCTGTCTCATGCAGGTGGTGAGCCCGTGCCTGGGACCCGGCAGAAGCCCCCTCCTCACACCAGCACGGGGGCACTTGCTGCAGCTCTGGCCCATTTTCCGTTTGGAAATGTCACCAAGAAACTCTGTAATTCACACCAGTGCTTGGAGCATGTAAGAGCCCATCATTAACATCTGAGGCAGCAAAGCCCCTTGTCATTTCCCGTTTGGCAGCGACGAACGGCCGCTCTCCCGCTGACAGAGACATTGACAATATGACCTTTCAGGAACCACCGAGTAATCTGTTTGCTCCAACTCTGCTGTGTCACGCTGTCAGCTTGTCACCAAAACTTGCCACTCACATAACCTATTAGTTGTCCAATTTGTCTTTCTGTCATGGACCTTGATGCTCAGCCCAGTGACTCTGTGCATTTTTAACGCTCTCGTTAGTTAATAAAGCACCACTTTGGAATTTAGGGGTTGAGAAATCATCGGTGTCACAGCACATCTCCCTTCTCAGCATCCAGCGTGTCCCACCACACTGTGGCACCTCCCTGGAGCCACCCCACGCAACAGGAACACGGAGCCACAGCCTCGATGGGGCTGCCATGCAAAAACCCATCTTCCAGCCTGCTCAGGAGACCTGCTGAGGCCAGAGCTGGGCATGGTCTCCACCACATCAAGGGCAGAGCAGAAGGTCCGGAGCTAGACAGACCCCAGCTTGGGTTTCAAACCTTTTGCTTCACTTCTGAGCTGCAAAGAGAAGGGGGGTTGCAGGTAAGTCCTGCCTGAGAAACGCAAATACAGGCAAGCACCGCCAGCTGTGTGGACGGAGGGAGGCAGCGGGGACACGGACCAGCTCCAGCTCCAGCTCCAGCTCCAGCTCCAGCAGGAGAAGAGGCATGCTGCAAGTGGGGACTTGGAGTGTGCGTGATGTCTGATCAGAGGCTTCTCCTCCTGTCCCGATGCTGGGATGGAGCATGAAGGTGGCATTTGTGTCACATAGATGCATCTGTGCCCCAGAAACTGTGTCTAGGACCTTGGTGTAGTTTCATCAGGTGCTAGACCTGTAACTTCCAGGACTGGAAGGCAGAACTTTCCCCCAGCCCCAGGAGGTGATCGCAGCTCCCGGTCTGAGCTGAATCCAACAGAGCAAAATCTTTACGTCTTGGCGCATACCATGCAGCATGCTTTGAGAGGTGACTATACCCTGTGCTCTGCTTCCACAGGTGTTTTCATCTGAAGGCCTCGCAGAACTTTGCAGCCATTCATTAGCAAAGAACTTCCTGACAGCATCAGCTAACGAGAGAAGGGAGCCAGATGAAAAACCTATTCCTGAAAACCTGGATCTATCCTGAATTCACAGCAAAGCTTTTTTTTTTTTTTTTTCCTGCTTATTAGGGTGGGAACTTGAACAATCTGGCCAACTACTGTGCTGCTTCACATATCTAATAAACAGATATTTGTCTTTTCTGATACAATTACAAAATGACCCTTTAGTCATATAGCAGAGAGTCTGGAGTCTCTGCTTACTTAAGTTTTCATTGAAATCCTTATAATACTGTGTGCCATACTTTATCAGGCGTTTAAACACCATAGTTAAAACCCCAGTATGACATTTTACACCTGACTTAACCAGCACTAGATTATCAGTTGTTGGCCCGAGAGTGCATTTTTTACAACTTGCTTTTCTCTGAACTTGCATTAAAGGCCCCTGGAAACCTACTGGGACTGAGAAGGCTCAAGACAGTAGCAATGTAACCTTACAGCTCTTGGCATGCTAGTACAGACCATTAGCTGCAGATGTCCTTCTGAAGATCAAGAGCACTTCAAAGCCTCCTAAATTCCTTCCTAAACTCCAGAGGCTTGGAACATTTGCACGGCTTATGCCAGCTGACCTTGATTCATAAGGCAGCACTCAGATTCAGACTAAGACTTCTCCTGAAAGTAGTTTAAATGTCTCCCATTCTCTGCCATGAAATAATCAGTAGACCTCATTTGCACAAATTTGCAAAGTTACGTTTTCAGTAGTCTGTCTTGTAGTAAAGGCAAAGCCTCGTTGCTTTATCTGTAAAATTGTGTGTCTATAAAACACTGAGCACCACAAAAAGAAAGTGCTATATGCAGCAAGAGAATTGTAAAGTTCTATGGGAATTTCTGTTGTGCACAGGCTAACTGGACAGCTGTAAGTGGCCCAAACATGCTTGTCCCTCTGCATCTTCAGTGCGGTACCTGGCTGGAACACCTAGATCCAAGGACTGGGAGGGTCCCCTTTCTTGGCCTCAGTTCCAGCCATTCTTCCTCCTGCTGGCATACAGACCTATGGCCTGACTCTCCAGCCTGTCCTACGCATGCCCAGAGAAGGTTCTAGCAAAGGCAGAAGCTCAGCAGAGCTGCCAGTGGAGATCGCACCAGTCGTTGAACACTTGCACGTCACAGGATGGGCCGTGAGACTGGACTGGAATAGGGGCTGCCCTACATAGCTTCAGGAAGAGACACGTGTCAAGATTCGAGATACGGGATCCAGAAATTTGAAGGCAGTAACACAACGGTCAAAGTAACAACCCACCTGCTCTGCTGATTTATGTTCCAGTGGGGAAACGGCATTTCATTCCTGCACTGAAACATTTTTCCAGACAAAACAGATTCGTCCAACTCTCAACCTATTGAATGACAAGGTTTTTCTAAGAGAAAAGCAGCAAGGTTGAAAATCCAAAGTTGCTATTTGTTCTGCCACGAACGCTTGAAAATTAATTTATCTGGTGAGAACTTTGTCTGTGTGCTGAAGGACTCGATTATTTTTTTTTAACCTCTTATACCCTAGAAAAAGTCATGCCTTCCTCCTTTTGTGTCAAGGCTATGATCTTCACCTGCAAAACCAGGAGAGGCACAAGCATTTCATGTGCCAGAACACTGCACCGTAACAAAGGGATTCTTCTCCTCTGCCACCAGCGCATTAATGCAAAGAACTCCAAAGACAGTATGATGGGCAAAAGCCGTATGTCACAGCATTTAATGCCTCAAGGCTTCTTGAAGACAGCTGTCTTTATTGTAAACTTGGGGGAGGCTCCCCATTCCCTCTGTCTGTAAGACAGCAGGGGAGACATTTCTGTGCTTCCTGACACTCTTAGGAGCAGGCAACAACTTCCATTAGTATTTGCAAGTTAGAAAGAAACACTGAAAATAATTACTGATTTCTGAGGACTATCATTAGCTAATTTGCAAATATTCTAGTGAGTGATAAGTGCTTTGAAATTTAAGGATCACTGATGGTTCCTTTTGTCAGTGCTTGCTGTCATAATATCAGTAGCAAAATAATTCAAATTCAGGTAATTTAAACGCTTCATGAAAGAAAAAACAATCCCATTGCCTCTGTACTGTCAAAGGTCAAGGTCGGGGGTACTGACATTCCCCAGGGAGGCAGACACTTGACATGTGCCTATGAATTTGGAAGGACAGGAGTCCCTGGCACACCGAGCTCATGTTACCTCTTTCCACCGCGGATCTCCTGATTTACCGGAGTGATAATTCATTCCATTGTTTTTAAGCAAATGAACTAGCCTCGCACAAACGGGACAGTCCAAAATCAGAGAAGCTAACACCAGAACAATAACGAAGACCAGACGGCTTGAGCGGTGTGAGTGGCACAATGGCATTCCATTGCAAAGATGGAAAACCAGCACAAATAGCAATGAGTTTTCATGCCCTGGCAGCTCCCGCCAGTTACAAGTTCATAGAAGGGCATCGATCTAACATGAGTTTGTTCAGTGGCAGCTGTGATGGTGTTACACGAGAAATTGATTTCTTCTTTAGTACATTCTCCTCCAATAGAAGCTGGCTCTCTCCATGGTGATGGGATGTGCTGATCAGTTTAACAAGCTGCCAATGGGATTATGCAGAATCGTTTCACCGGTTTTCAGTAGCTGTGTGAAATGGCATTTGCTGGAAACACAAGTCTGCATGGACCTAACTGAAAAGCCAATGAGATCTGAGCCCCCAAGGCCTTATGCTAAAGAGGAAAAGACACACAAAGCCTGAACATCTTCAATATCTCAGAGTGGGAATGTCTAGCTTCTGCAGAAGGTGGGCATCCCTGGAGCGGCTCAGCTTTCTAGGACAGGGAGGGATTTTTAGCAGCAGGCGTAACAGAAACTAACAGCAATGCACCCATGAGCAACTAACTGCTGCAGCAGCAGCTCTGGCAGGCTGGTCAGCCCGTCTGCATCAAACTCCACACTCCCTCCTCCAAAGACACGTGTCTGCACCACAGGACACACCAAGGAAAAGCAAAGGAAGGTCGCTGCTTGACCTTCACTACTGTCAGGACCCTAAAAAAAGAGCTCAGGCCCTCCTAGTGAAAGGTGAACAGCTCACCTAACTTCATTAAAAAACCAGCAACATTAGTTATTTCAGCCTTCCAGGGCAGGCATAAAGATAGATGAAAGGAATAAGGCAAGCTGGGAACATCAATAAATTACTGCAGCCTCTTATTGGCTGCAGTATTCAATAGTTTAAAATGTTTTCTGGTGCCTTAGGCAAGCAGAAGATTTGCAGAAATGCTGAGCCCTTCTCCTGTGATGTATCATTGTCACTCATCAGCTGCTAAGTTGCATTTCGTCTTCCTTTCCATGCAACGTGTGTAACTCTGAACAGCCGCAGCAGTGAATTAGAGAGATGGTATCTCTAGGCTAGCACAGGCTGCTGGTGACTGAGTGTCAGGAGGACAGTCTCATTTCTGCTGCTCAGAGACAGATGGGTGAAAGCAACAAAGACCTGGGTGCAAAGAAAGGGACATACTTCAGTTGAATAACCACTGATTACCCTGAAAGAATCAGACATCTTTACAGGTGAGGTGACCTGCCTGCCCTCACGCAGACCTCCCCAACCCACCAGGGGACAAGAGGGTCCCTGCTCCCCTTGAAGACTCACGTGTCCCCAGGCCATGATGTGCCCTGCAGCCACATCCAGAGCCCCCTTTCTCTGTGGCTGCATGGGAAAGTGGAGGTGAAGGCTCAGGTGTAGTCATCCTCAGAGGAGGGTAGCGGGGCCGTGCTGCGGCCAGGGCTGGCAGCAGCTTCGGGCACATCAGGAGCACCGGGCTGGGAAGCATCTTCTGTCCAGGGGACACAACCTTCTGTCCAGCGTAGCGTCCCCGGACGCCAGAGGCCAAGCTGGTGTGGGGGGGGGGGGGGGCTGCTGGCCCGTTCCCCGGTCCCCCAAGATGCGGAT
>JANZLQ010000064.1:19910056-19936506 GCA_026212715.1 Elanus axillaris
GGGGGGGGGGGGGATGCTGGCCCGTTCCCAGGTCCCCCAAGATGAGGATCTGCCCCATGGCACATTATAAATGAGGTTTCTGCTGAGGGCCGGACAGCGCAACCCTTGCAGCAGGGCCAAGGGGGAACCAGGTCCTCACTGCACTTGCAGCGTCAAAATGGGGCTCATTTTTCTGGGGAATAGCTCAGCCTCCATTTGTATGTAAAGAGCCCATAGAAACCCCACCCATGGAGAGGATGGTTTGTGAAGGACTTGGTCTGGCCCCACAAGGTATATGGGATGTGACAGGCCTGCGAGCCCCCTAATACAGAAACTGCTCGAAAGCATCCTTGCAGCAGCCCAGGGAGAACCAGATCCAATTAAAAATGATTTTGGCTGGCCTGCTCCTAGTGAGTGCCGTATATCTGCGCAGATGATTTTCACAAATGTAGTGGACTACTCCATGTGGCTTTGGCTGCTGTTGAAAATATTTAATAAACTCTGGAATATGAATCACTATCAAGGACCCTGAACATTAATTTTAGTCACAGTTGGCCACACTGTATCACCCTATAAACACCTCTCCAGTTTCAATTAACATTTCTCTATCTCCTGTCTCACTGAATATTATATTTAATTTAAGAGGATTGGTAAAGATAGTTTTCACACTTCACAGGAAAGCATAATGAAATAATTATACCTGTACCTACAAAAAGCATGAGGATATTGCATAAAGAGCTTTAAAGTCATCTGAAGCAAAAACTTCTCCAACAGACCTTCATTCTAGCTTTGGCTACTGAAGCTGCTATGCAGGAATCTGCCACCCCTTGCTCAGCATCCGCTTCTAGATGTCAGCACCGCAGCAGCCACTGCTGGCTCAGCCAGAAACCTCCCACTGGCCACGAGGACATCCCTGTTCCTCCCCAAGAGCCCTCAGCAGAGGTCAGCTGCATCCCTCCGTGGCAGACGGTCCTTCAGAGCAGCCGCTGTGGGTCCTTGCTCTGAGATAGCCTTGTCCCATCTGACGCGCGGCTGGGGCTCTGCTGCGGTGGAAGCGGACGTCTCTGGGGATGACGCGTTGAGGGATCTGCTGGGATGCGGCTCCGGAGCGGGGCACTGTGGACCGGCGGATGGGGGGTTGGAGGATCATCGCTCCTGTCTGCACCCTCTGCTCCGAGGCTACCAGATGCCCACAGACCTCTGCCTGCTGCCGTCTCCTCTTGGTCACGTTTTGGAGCTTGTTGATAGTAGCGGCTTTCCCATCTCCTCTGCCACACTTCCCACATCTCCTGTCTCAGGGCAAGCCCTGAACCATGCAGCACGAGTCAGTGTTTTCTCCAGAAAAAAAAAATGGCTTGCAAAGCACAGACCATGCTCCCCAGCCACTGTGGAGAAAGTTCTGAAAGTTCTTCTGAAAGTTCTGCCCTGAAATGAAGGACAGCCCTGCAATCTGAACTGGCCATAGAGAGGAAAAGTAACATTTCCAAGAAAACTAGGGCCCAGAAGCAAAGTCCCTCAGGGAGAACGCAGATAGCAAGACTTTACTCAGAGAGCAGATCACAAAGACAGGAGTCTATCTGAAACCCCAAACACACCATTTGAGGAAAAAAGCTTATCTTTGCATCCCGTGAGGGGGCTAAAGACACATTACCTTAATGAATGACACCTATGCAATGTGAGAAGATGCAACCAGGCACAAGTACCAATTCCCAAAGCTCTGTCTTTCACTCCGAGGCCCAACTTTAACCTGTGCCTTCCCCTAGGAACAACACTCAAAGCAGGGAAACCAAGTCATAGCACTGAACATGCACACGTAACTAAATATTCCCCCATTCGCCACACATCACTAAGGCTTCTCCTGGAACAAACACGTGGGACCTGTTTTCCAGGGCACCGAGGTAACAATAACAAACAGCAAGAGGTGACGGAGCAAATTGCAAACTGCAATTGCATGAGGGTCTCGGGAGCAGATAGCACCACTGGGGAGCTCTGGAGAATAGTGAAAATAACCTGGCTGCTAACAAGCAAGCATAATTCATTATCAAAGCAGCTCCTCCTTCCTCAGGATGGGAGAACAGCCAACAATACAGCAGCCTTTCAGCTAGGTGGGTAAAGAAGGTGCCTGCATTGATCATAAACTGCTGAAATCCTTCCTGGCGACAAAGAACAGAGCTGGAGGAGGTCCACTAGCGGATGTCAGAGCTACAAGGGACGGAGGAGTGCGGCATCCTGCGAGACACGTGCCTTGTCCCTGCAAGGAGAGCGATGCCAGCTCCCCAGGGTGGTGGGCAGCTACCAGCTGCCGGCTCCACCAGCATCACAGCCATCCCGGGATCCATGCTGGGGCAGGAGAAGGGGAAACACACTCACCCACTCACCCCACAGGAGTTGGGAAGCCAGGGGAAACACAGATCCAGCCAACAATTCTCTGGGTAACTCTTAAGTCCCACCGAGCATCTTACTGCAGCCTCTCCCTCCCTTGATTCATGGTCTGGAGAGAATCTTGAAATAATCAGGAATTTCTCTCTCCCCCACAGGCTGGTGGAGAGGGATGTTGTGAGGCTTTGTGACAATGGTCATAGGCACACTGAAAAACCTTTATCAAACCAACCTGTCCCGGTTAACAAAGAAAAAAAAGCCCACACAAATGATGCAGCCCCTTAACAGTGGCAGAGAGCGGGGCAGAGGTACAGAACTATTCCCGGACGAATCAGGGCCAAAGCTCCCACACCATCAGATGCCCATTTCCAAAATACAAGCCTACTTGCTTGCATACATGGCTGCTCTTGTGTGATTTGCTTGGAGCATAGGTCTGTAGCCCCAAACTTTGCAGCTCCATTCAAGCGTTCACAGCCAAAGCATTGAGCTGTCAGATGTCTGTGATCCCTGGACATGTTATGCACAAGGACTAGGACACAAGAAGTTCCCCGGTCGGTGCGGAGGCCTCTGTCTGTGGATTTCTTTACATGCCTTTGCTCATCCATAATAGCAAACCTCATATGTTTTCAGTGTAGCTGCTGGGTCTGCTGCCTTTGGGCCAAGCAGAGCTCCCTCCGCCAGCAGCTGTCTTTAGCATTTCGGCAGAGAGCAGCAGAATGGTTTTGAAGCAAGTTCCCCAATCCTATGCATTGGCTTTATTCACAGAGCAGCTTTAGTACAAGAGAAAAGGTTTCTTTCAGAGAAAACTAAACCAGAAACTCTTTTCCAGGTGCACAGTAGGTATTTCCAACCCATAATCAGGCCACAATGGACCAAACCAATCCCTGGTCAGCTTCAAAACACAGACCTGGCCAGGGCCCAGTAGGGAGGGGGGGCAAGGCTAAGCCTAGTCCCAAGTAAAACCTCCAGCCTGCAGGCACAGGAGGTGTAGGGGCTTCAGCAACAACTGCTGCAACCCACTGACCCACTCCTGCCACGCACGATTGCTCGCTAGCATAGACAGACCCTGAACGTGCTAATGCCAAACCTGCCTATCCAGCTGGCAACCCCAGACACTTGGAATAAAGAATCTCCTGGTGGTCATCTTGGGGTGTGTGTTGTCCGTCGTCCCCCCCCAAATCCAGTTATAATTTCATCTTGCCCTTAGCCCTGCAGTGTGTTTCAGAGTGCTGTACAGCCATGTCTGGCTTTGGTCTGCTGACATCATCTGCAGATCTCCTAAGCTTTTTTTCTTCTTGTTTCTGATGTTGTAACAAACTCCTTCAGAACAAACATGTTTTTCCCACGGCAATCTCACAGAAAAATTGATTATTGTTTGTCCTCATCTATATCCTCATTTGCAAGAAACCAATAGCCTAGTTTTTCAAAATCATAGAAATTTAAGACTGTAAAGGACAGAAGACAACTGAGTGTTATCCTTTGTTTAATAACCTTTCCTGTATTTGAAGACTGTCACATTCCCTGCTGTGGTTGTTCCATTTCAGACTGACAAGATCCAAGTCTTTCAGCCTTTCTTTGTGAGCCACATTTTTTGGATCTCTCAGCATCTCTCAAAATTCTCCAGTGCTTCACCAATTTCTCTATATTTTTCTTCAAAGAAATATGTATTTCATTATTTTTTAAAATAAAGTATTTTTATTCCCTGACATCACACGCAGGGGGAACAATTATACCCAGGCCCGTACAGGCAACACTCACGTTAAAGCATCCTAAAACGATAATGCTTTGCTTTTTGGCAACAGCAGGGCATTATCACACACACATCCTTTTCTGCAAAAATGCTGCCTTGCCAGGTATTTCATATATCAAAAGCACAAATACTTCTATTATATATGTGTGTGTGCGTGTGTATGTATTTCTGCTTTTGATTTCTCCTTCCTGAACAGAATGTGGACTTTTCTGTATTGACTTTCTGCTGGTGTAGGCCCCCTTTCCAATTCTAATTGTGCCCTGGGGACTGCTTAGACTCTCACCTACATGATACGGGCCAGAGTTATATGATTTATAAGCATATAGGCTGTGCCCTCATCTGTATCAGTGTTTGGTAGACCCCCCCAATTTCCTGTATTAAACAAACCCATTTTCCAATAATTTGCTTTTCCTATCTTTGTCTCATCTCCACTTGTGTAAAGTAGTGCACTGAGCAGGGCAGAAGTAGCATTATATTTGTGGAGCACAGCTTTATCTCGCTGCCACGTGGCCGAGTGCTGTGGGAAACTCCATGAGTGGAGGGAGATGTGAAGGACGGCCCCACGCAGCAGCTCTCCGATAACAGCATCCATCGCCTTCCTCACCGCAACTCCCACCCGCCTACGGCTGTGGTTTAGCACCTCTCTGGAACGCTGCCGGGGGATGCTCCTCAGCTGCAGCCGGACCAAACCACCCTGGGAAGGGCCCTGCCCAGGCGATGAGGCAGGAGCAGGGCACGCTCCAGCCTGCACAGCCCTGGGAATGCTCCACGCCCTTGGACACAGTCACACCGGGGCTTTTGCCCCAGCAGGAATCAGACTCGTGAGCACTTCTGCAGAGCTGAAGGACTAAGATGAGCCAAAAATTGTCACCGTGTGCCTTGTTTCTGCCACCACTAAGTCATATTTCCCCTTGCGAAGGTGGAAGTGGACGTACATTACATGCATCATCACTGCAGCTATTTTTACTGCACAGAAATTAGCCCAGCAGGAATTCAATTCCATTAAATTCCATTATTCTGAGAAGGGAAACTCAGCGCTGACTTCAGAGAACAGCAGCCACAAAACCTGCAGAAAGGCTCAGAAAGGACAGAAAAGGGAACAGCTCCTGGGGAGGGTTTGGGGGGTGCCAGGCACCCGCAGGCGAGCTGCCCGCAGCCACCCCGACACCTCTGCCCAGGAAGAGAGATCCCGTAGGGGCTGCATCATTCCCGCCTGCCAGCGCCTCACACGACACTTGACCCGCTCTGCCGACCTCCAAATGATTTGGAGGCGATCCGTGGGTCTGAGCTGCCGACATTAATGGGTCTGTAACGGCGACAGCGCCCACAAGAGCTGGCAGCCCAGGGAGCAGCACCAACGCCTGGGGCACCCCGAGCCCCTCCAGCAGCCGCTTGGCCAAGGGACAGCCCGCTCCCCGTCAGACCCCAACCCCCAAAACTCACAATACCTTGGGCACAAGTCTTCCCAGGGCACCTGGCTGCATCCCTTCCCTGGACAACAGCAGCAGCGCGTTGGATGCAGACCAAGGAGGGCAGGCAGCTCCAGCACCACGCAGGAGCGGGCGCCCAGGAACACTTCTTGCCTCATCTCTCCCGCAGGGAGAGCAGCAGGCAGGGCAGAAGGGCGAGAGGTCCTCAACCCGCACAGAAGGATGTGGACTGCACGGGGCTTGCATAACGCTGCCGTATCCTGAACCTCTGGAGATGGGGGGACATGGGGATCTGCACCTGCAACCCCCGTAGCCATTGTGCTGCACGCCGAGATGGGGAGAACTGGTGGTAGCTCCTCTGTGCCGGTACGCCCCTGTATAATCAGCGGCGAGACTAATGTACCAATACGTGCAGATCTGAGGCCATCTGCATGCAGAAAAACACGGGGAGGAAAGGTTCTTCTTGCTCAGCTTTTCAGAGGGCTGCAGCTCCTGCAGGGCTCTGGAGCCACCTGCAAGAGCCAACAGCTCAGGGACCCTGACTAAAGCCATCCTTTCCCAGGCTGACCTCCGGCTGGGTCAATGCTGCAGCCCTGTGATCCACAGAAGCTTGCTTAGTAATTCAGACACTACCAAAAAAAAAAAAAAACCAAGTTGAACTCTGGCACTTTGCAACAGCTCACTAATGGTAATGATTTGAACCTGAGGCACTGGCAGGACAAAGTCATAAGGAGGAGGCTCAGCCACAGTATTTTTGGGCACACTTGACCTTGCTAGACTCATGCTATACTCGTGACTTCTTCCCCCAGCAAAACCCCCAAAGAAGTGGAAGTCCTTGCTCTGGTATTTACATTTCCTCGTTTAGCAACGCTATGAATTTCCCAGTTTAAACACATCAGCCTTGAATGAGGGTCATTGCATTTCCAGTCTCCACTGCTTGACAGACTTTACTGTTGTCCTTAAAAACAGCTTTAGAGTGCCAGCTTAATGAGTACTAACTATATGTGGTCACCTAGGAGACAAGGGAGATTCCCAAAAATCAGTGCCAGAAAATGTAGTAATCCACAACTAAGAAAAAAAAGGAGAATTAGACAAGCCCTGTGTGTTTGCAGTTGTACTATTAATAGTGCAGTCATCTGCCTCTGAGCTTTTGTGGGGGCAAAATGCACAGGATAATGGCACAGGAATCCTAGAACGCACAGGGACAGTCCTGTCCTCACCCTGGGCCCATCAGAGAAAAGAAATGGCTTCTTGACCACAGCCAAGCTTTAGGTTTAGATCCTGTTATGCAAGAGGCTATTCTGTGCACCACACGAAACGCTCACTGGGAGGAACTGCTGGAGATCTTTAAAAGAGAGAAAGATTGCGTCCATCCTACCTGGGACACTTCCATCCCTACACATTTCTGCTGATTAGAAGCAAAAGGCCATGGAGCCAAGCTGGTCCACACACCCAGCACCCAGTGCCAATGGCACCACTGTGCCTACACAGCTCCGACCAGCACAGAGGAGATGTTAGCACTGCTCCTTCCACGAGGTGTAATGGCAAATGCCTGCAAGTCTCGAGGAAGATCTATCACTTGGAGGCCCTGAGCAGCTCAGAGAACATGTGTTAAAGAGATAAAATAATATTTTCCTGGTTAGCTCCAACACTTTATTGAATAAAGTTTAAAATCTTCACCCTGACTCAATCCATCTGTACAGGTGTCATAGTACTTACTCATTTTTAGTTTGGAGAGGAAGAAAATGCAGGGTGAGCAGATAAAGCAGTTGCCTGATTTGAATTTCACTTCTATCCCATAACTCTTTGCAGAGGTCAAGGAGAAAATGACAGGTGGAAAAATGTATCTTGGAATCACCAACTGGAGGTTTAAGAAGATTCATTTCCAAAGCGCGTTACTGCAGACAGCGAGAGGAGAAGAGCAGGGCTTACCGTCTGGATCGATAGCGCAGGATACGAACCACAAGCACAGCCTGCCAGGATGGGAGCGGGTGGCAAAGCACTCCTACTGCCAGGCTGAAAAAAAACGGCTTTAAACCTGCTTTTTAACATTACGGAGAAAGTTTCATTTCATTGTCCAAACAGACCATCCCAGTGAGCAGCATCCAAGGCAAAGCTCAGCCCTGTAGTAGCCCAGGGCTCAGCCCCTGTCCCTGCAGACCATCTGTCTGGAGCCGCACCGGGACCTGCTCTCTGCTCCGGAGTGCCCAGGCTGGAGCACGTCCAGGCAGAGGTGCCCGCGCAGCGGAGCTGTGCCGCAGGGCTGCTCCAGGAGCATTCCCTGTGCAGCCTGGCACCCAGGAGACGTTCATTTTCTGGGTGAACAGAGCAGTATTTTGCAGTTCAGGTTTCCGGGAACTGTAAATAAACTTGAATTCACTTGTCATCCATCTGAGAGATTTACCAAGCTCAAAAGTTTTAATTTCAGTAATTAGATAAAACTTTCTCCCTGCACAGGACTGTGGGCCATGTATATTAATAGAATTTCCTCAAAACAAATTTAATGTCACTGAAAGCATCATGAAAGGAGGACAGCAACAACCAATCATTCCCCCACACCAGCAAGATTTAGGATTTAACTATGCAAACGTATTGTTGTTGCTCTGCAATCACAGTCTCTAAATCAGTGATCTGCAAGGGGAGGAAGCACAGGGAGCCAGCCCACACTGCCATCTCCGGAGCATACTGCCAGCCCTTTGATAATTTCAAGGAGGACATGGCATCCTGACCTCCCTTGCAGACCTGCAGGAGGGAATCCTGAGGGACTGTGCCTTGTGAAAGCCAGACAGGGGAAAAAAAAAAAAAAGCAGACTCCGCCGATTCAGCAAAGACACATTAAAGGACCCGGCTTGCCAGGCCTGCAGACCACCCAGGGTAGATTCACATGGCCCCCAGGTCTGTCCCAGCACCCCGGAGCTGATCCACAACCTCTTTTCATCTGGACGTGCCCCAGACCCTTTCCTGCGGCAGGAAGAGCCGGAGGCTCTCCAGCCACTGTCAGGTGCCTGCCGAACAGGTAGAACACCCCTTGACGAATACGTGGAGGGAGCATGTCACTGCGGCCACGGGGTTAGTGTGTCCTGAAGCCTAAACAGGCATCCTGACCCCAAGAAGGGCGATGCCACCATTGGGGCTGTCCAAAGGAGAGATGCTGGGGAGGACCAGGATGAAGGTGCATCAGGTGCCGCATCCCTGCGGAGGTCCTGGGCTCCTCACGGCCCCACTCTGCCCTGGTGTGGCTCGGAGCCATGTGGACTCTTGGAAAGCAAACGCGTCCGTGCTCAGTCACCCACTGGAAGCTGTTACCAGCGGCAGCTCCCTTCTGCCTTCTGGAGACAGCCAATTTTCCCATCAGCCGTGACAGGTTTCAGAGCTGCGGCTCAGCACAGACATCCCGTACTCGGCACAAGGACAGAATTCCTTTCACACATTTCAGTGCTACCGACCTGCTTAAGCAGCCCTGTCACCAGCACGTCCTAGAGCCTCCCCAGGATTTAGAAATAGCAATCACAAGGCCTTGTACTTTTTCTTCCTCTTGTACAGAGCTTCCCGAGACGCTGCACTCAAATATGTGAATACCTGGCTGGGGGGAAATTGTGCTGAGGATATTTTACATCTACTTCTGAGCACAGCCCTGACTCCAGGCCAGCGACAGCTCCGACCCCATCAGCTGCAACAGGGCTGCTGTTCCTGAGAAGATGTAGCTGGAGAGCTGTCAGCAAGCCGGGGCCCTGCCACTGCCGCCGGGAGCATTAGAAGGGATCCCCGGAGGAGGAGCTGCGGACGAGCAGTCCCACCAGAGGGGACAGGCACTTCTCTCCTGCCCTCCTGCCCCTCCGGTAACATCGCACCCTCTGAGGTTTTCAGCCCACGCATGGACACTTCGTGGCACTGTTCAGTCCTTCCCTGGCAGCACGTACTAGGTAGTGTGGTAAATAATGATAGGATTTTTGCTTTCGCTTGCTTTCACTAAAAAGAAATTAGAAGTAATTGAGTTAAACTACAGCTGCAGCTATTGCTAAAATTAGGCAGGCATAGTATTGCTAAATTGTGTGTCGAAAGTTAGATGCATGACTGAAGCCAACAGTGTGGTTAGCCTTGTGAGAGATTGATAAAAGATGTCTTTCTGAAAACAACGGCCTTACTACTTCTCTACCCAATTATTTGCTGGTTGGTATTTAGATAGATGTTGCAAAGGGTGTGAGATGTTGGGGAGGGTTGCTTCTGGATGGCCTTGCAATTTTTGAAGGAAGCAAGGACTCCCGTCTTTTTAGATAACTTGGCTTAGAAGCATCCACATGGATTACGTCAAAGTGTAGGCATAGATAATAGAAGCACTAACAAGCATTTTTTTTTAAGGTAAGATGTATCAGAGCGTGCAGAAGATCGCACTGTGCAGAATCATCCGAGAAGGCTGAAGCAGCGGACAAGTGAGGAAGACCATGGAAGACCACCAGAGGACTCCTGAAGACCACCCGAGACCTGCAATGCGCCTGCGTAAAGGACATTTGCATATGCTAATAGTTCCCCAGGAAACTAATGAATACATATGTACGTAGAACACGTACTTAACCTACACAATTAGGCCTGACGGTGTGCTTTGCACCCAGCGCCGCACTTTGCTCCACTGACTTCGTCCCCGAATAAAACACTTCAAAATTGACGTGGGCTTGTTTCTCGCAGTAGCTACACAAGTCCCCTGTTTTAGCCAAAAGCAGGAACTCTGACGGCATGTTTGTCTGCTGAGACGGGTCAGGCCTGTCCCTGCTTTTGCAGGGCTGTAACTCAGCACGCACTCACAGGTCCACACGCCGGGCATTGCTCCGTCAGCAGGAATCAGCCGCTCCAGCACGGCTCAGGAGTGCCCCATCCCACCGAGCCCTTACCGGAGGGTAAGCCACTACAATGCCCCGGTTTACAAATCCCAAGTTCTCTGTTCCCAAAAGGTGCAATAATTACACAGGTTTGGGTCCCTGCAGAAAGTCTCACACTAGCTTAGCTCACCCTGTGAGGGTTTTTTACCCTGTCCTTCCCTGAGCACTAGACTGTAGAGGCCAATGGTTTAATATTGTCATTTCTTTTCAATTGTAATGCTCTCATTTTAGCACAGCAACTTATTTTTAATAGAGTTTGGAAAGATGTTTTTGTATGTCTTCACTTCTACTTCAAGGATGTTTGCTCTCAATTTATTTCTGCTCTTCTTATCTTCTCAACAACTGCATCTCTTGTTCCAAGTCCTGCTCATTTTCTGCTCCTTATTGTGATGTTTCTTTAATTTCATCTTGTTCCCACACTTCCCAATCACACATTTCATCACTTCTGCTTCCCTATTGCCAACAATATGTGATTTCTTTATCTTAATTGTATCACCCAGTCATCTGGTTCCAGGATGGCATCTCTTTACCTTACAGTGCAGTCCCTTTAATCATTACTGCTTCTGGCATGTATAATAATAGCTGAGACAAGCTGTTAGCTTTCACCTCCCAGTTACAGGCACAAGGTTTTTTTCTTTTCCCTGTAAGTCCTAATGGCAACACAAACTGAAAACCCTCCAGACATCACTCCATACAGACTGCAGAAAAAAAAACAACCCAGCACTCCACGAGCAACTCCTCAGCTCCCGGCCAAGCAGCAGGGTGATGTGCAAGACCAGCCCTTGAGGAAGAGGAGCCTTTCTGAAGGATCAGACCCGAGCCCTTGCAAGGAGCCCGCGAGCAGAAGCCCCTGCGCACTATCCCGGCTGGCCAGGCAGCCGATCTCTGCTGCCCGCTCTCCCAGTTGCTCCCAGCTGCCGGGGTGTCTCCTTCCTACAAAGCCTGGGTGCCTCACCAGACCAGGAGAGACCTTGGCAGGGTGGGCCAACAGCCTGAAAGGAGGCACCATCACAGGAGTCCGATAGCGGTGTGCTTGCTCCAGCCCCCATACCAGCAGGCTTTCTGGGTGAAAACTTTGCCTTCTGCATCCCCTTCTCCAGCCTTAATAGCTCCAGAAAAAAGGCAAAGAGCTGTGAATGCATTGCAATTTATCAGCGATAAGAAGTTGTACATGTGGGTACAAATAATATTTACACTAAGAACAGCTGAAACGACACTGCAGAGGCTAGCACCGTGTAGAAGGAGTAGCTGCATGTGTCAGACTCGGCACCTCTGTTTGTATTCTGATCCGCAAGCACTGCTTAGAAGGTTAGCGAGATGCTGGCTCATACAGAGAGGAGCATTTTACAAGTCAGAGGGTATTGTGGTGCCAGCTGTGAATCAGCAGAGTATCTGGTCAGCTGATTTGCACAACGATAGAATTGAATTGGATCTTGAATAATATAGGTCAAACAAAAAGAGAATGGAGGGGGGAAGGGATTATACAGCAGGAAAATCTGACAAAAGGAGTTACTTAATCTGGAGAAAAGTCGTTTACACAAGGTACCATATTTTGTGTTTGTCAATGTAAAGCGATCCTTGCTGATCTATCGGATGTCTCTAGACAGGCCCATGCTGACGGTCAGCAGCTCAAGTGGAGGAGGAACGCGCCCCATCAGCTCTCCAGGGCACAGGGCTGTGCTTGTCCTCGGTGCTCCTGTCCTACCCTGTGCAACAAGGCTGCAACTGCAGCATCCAGGCACGGTGGTGCTGTTATCTAAGCAAGGAGGGGATTAAAAATTTATGAACAATTTAGTGAACTTGGATCTTGCACATACTAAGAAAACCAGACCTGTACACAATGTCTCGGATCAGGATGACCATCCTTGAGGTTGTCAGAACCGATGAGTTCGAGAACTCCTAACCAAGAGCTGGCTATCCTTGAAGGAAAAACGTCCTGGGAAAATATAGCAACTATATATATCCTAATTATCACATTTATACTTGACTTTGGATAGTTAGCTAAACTGCATCTTTAAGCGAGCTACCCTCATTAGAATACTAAAAATCACACCCACTGGGCAGGAGACCCCAGCCCCGGCAGTGACCCTTACTCACAGAGCACGTGCTGTAGAATAGAACACTGTACCTGTGATTTGAAATGGAGAAAACCTTAGCCCAATAGAAATGGTGACTGATCAGCAACTACCAATAATGATTTTGTGGAAGGATTTTGGAAACTAAATGGGTGAATCTAAGCCTGTATAAATCGCTTGTTTGTTTAACTGCAGGGTGTGCTAGCTTTCTGGAATTACCACCTAGCACCCATCTTTGCACAAACATGAAATAAATAATGTCTCTCCCGAGTGCGTGATTATTGCCTCGTTGCACGCCAGGTAATGAATCCACTTTTCAGACAACAGTGCTGCGGGTCAACAGAATTATTACAGCAAGAGAAGTATTCAGAAAAGAACCACTCTCTGTCCCTTGGCATTGCTATAGGGTTGATTTATCCTCTAGAGCAACTGTACTTTTAGAGTTCAAAAGTTTAGCATATCATAGGTGTAACCCCTCAGAAACCTGGGCAGAGACAGAGCACGGAGCAGGTGCCAAGCATTTCCAGAACTAACAAGTCCATGAGCTGCTTCAGGATGAAGAGCTGCATGTAGGAGACAAAAGGAGAGGAAGTTTTTATTAAGTGGAAAGAAAGCAAGCAGATGCTGTGCAGTAGCTGGAACAGAAGGATGGCACGGACTGACCCAGATGTCTGCGCATTTATGTACAGGGAAGGAAAATGCACAAGAAGAACTAAACAGGGCTCTAGAGTAATGGCAAATTTGTTTAACAGCCCTGTAAGCCCCCCTGCCTCTGCTCCCGCCAAAGCAAGAGGAGAAGCATGCAGAGGGTGCGCGGGTTCAGAGGACGGTGCCACAGGCTGGTACTGAGCCTCTGTCCGAAAGGTTCTTACAAACCAAGGTGAGTATACCCCAAGGTGAGCGAAATGGCAGAATGTGCAAATACTGACACAGATGTACAAGAGAACTATCAAAAGAGACTGTCAGCAGCTGGCTCTGGCGGAGACGAGGGGAAGGTGCTGGACCGTTCCCTGGGAAGCGCCAGCTATGCAGACACCCAAGTGCCAAACCCAGCTCCCCACAGGCTGCTCCAGAGAGCTCGGCTTCATGGTTCTGGGACAAGGGGAATCCTGGGGCAAGGCATGTCCTGACCCAGAGGACAAGGCCAGGGTGCCGTTTATTTAGTACGCACGATCAGAGCGAGCAGAAGGGTCACAGGAACAGGAAAGTACTGTTTGCAAAGGTTAAGACCAACACTGAAACAGCCATCCTTCGTGGTCTTTCTGATGCATGAAGGGACTGCCGGGACAGAGAGAGCGAGAGCCTGCAGGGCTTTCAGGGGCCAAGGCACAACACAGGACCCTGACGAGCCACCGGAGAAGCACGGCTGAGGGCAGGAAATCCCCTGCTCCAGCACCCCCCCTTTGCAAACCTGGCCTCTGCTTCCCACTGCATTAGAGAAAACCCCTGCGGTTCCACTTCTGGGACCTGCCAGTGCAAATGCAGCCAACAGGATGCTCGGAGCTTCGGTGGTCCCAGGGAGCGGGCAAGAGGCAGCGAGAGCACACATGGGAACCTTCCGTTCACAAGTCCCTGAGGCTCGACTCTGCTGAACACGACTGAAAGAGCTGCAATAACACTGCTTTCATTCCTCCTTATTCCCACACATTGAACCTGCATACTCATGTGGTTTAAATCTTAAGCATTCAAGGCATGTTGATGTATTCAAATATTTCTTCCATGCAAATAAGACTCTATATAATCCATTCTAGGCAGCCATAACTTAAACTGACAGCTACTAAAAACTGGGGGAGTCTGCCATGGGCATGACGAACACAGGTAACAATACTTAAATGCAAAGTGAAGTGCACCAATAGTCAGCCCTGAAAGCAGATGGGGAAATTCCTCCTGGGCACGCAAAGGTAAATGAAAAGGTGGCTCCCCTGCACAGGTCTAGGACTCAGTGAACAGGCCAGAGCGTTGGCACTTTAGTTTCTCCCCTTAAAAAGGGGTTGCCAGCGGAAAAAATAAAATCAAGGAGGGATGCCACCTGAAGCAAAGTTGAAGAGCTCCTCTCCGAGAAGACTCTAAGGGCACATTTTTCCCAAGGCAGAGCTGCCTTCCCAGCAGGCACCCCGCAGCCAGACCAGCTGCCCCACGCATTGCCCCGACAGCACACGCTCCGCACCACGCCAGACACGCTGCTCTCCCCTCCCGCGCTGCTTAAAGACCCTTGCGCTGGCCTTGACCTCGCTCTTCCCCAGAGACCCCTCATCCCTGCCGAGCACACCACCAGGACCGGAGCAGCTCTCTGCTGTGTCCCTGAGCCGTTTCATTCCGACACAGCCCTAATCCAGCTGCCCGTCTGAAGCTTCCCCTGCGCTCAGGCTGGCCAAGCTGATTTTTTAGAGAACCATCTGTACCTATCTGCATATAAGTTTGTGGGTAATAAGGCCAGGAGGGACATGGTGATCAGCCAGCCTGACCTTGTGCCAAGCACAGGCCATCACACTGCCCTGGATTAGTTCCAGTTTGAACAACCACAAGTCTTAGAAAGAAAACATTTGATCATCATGGCAGTGTTTCTAGTGAGGAAGAGATCCTAGGTGCATTGCTCCAGTGCTTAATTACACTCGTAGTTGCCATTGTGTAGCTTCTAATCTGAACTTGTCTGTCTTCAGCTGCGACCAGTTAGACAGACCTTTGTCTGCCAGACAACAGAGCTGTCTGCTATCAGCGCTCCGTTCCCTACATAAGTACTTCTGGGCAGAAGTAAGTTGCTTCCGCAGCCTGCCTCTGACAGAAAATAAGAGATCTCTCTCCTGCAAGCTCTCACCTTACAGCACGATTTCGTTCTTTGTAATCATCCCACAGCTCTTCCTAACTCTCCTCTTAGATCTCAGCTTCCACCTCAGCATAGCCAGCAGAACCAGGCACATTGCTCCAGCCGCACCAGGAGGAGATAGCATCCGACTTCTACCTCTTCTCCACCGCATCCATGAAAGGAGCTAGCCCTTCCAGCCCAGCTGGAAGCACCCCTTCCTCCCTCACAGGGTCAGCAGTTCCCAGCAAAGCTTTCTCCACCCTTTATCAACATTCTGTAAGACTTGGCTTCTCATTTACATTCTCTTTACATTTTCATTTTCTTTCACTTGTTTACATCTTTCTCCTAAAATCCTTCTCCCAAATGATACACTTCATTATTATTTTCAACTTCGCAAAATTAGCCCTTTTAAAACACTAAGTGCACATCCATATATGGATTTGGACTTAATTGCGTTCATACATAAGAAACACAGTTGAGTCACAACGCCCTGCAACAAAGCTGCCTCAAAGGTTTAGTTCAGTGATCAGTCCCTCTCTGTCCAAAGAAGGGCTAATGCAGAACTCTTGGATGCAACTCCTGAGTCAGGGAACAATCAGGTATGGGTTTTGGAAATGTCAAGGCAATTTTAGTTCTGGTAGCATGGGACCTCCAGCACACATCACTCCAAGCAAGCCATCCCATGCAGACCTGGTCTTTTCTGCCTCTTTCTGTAGATTCACACGGAGCTGCTCCTCCTGCTCTATCACATGTTCCATTTTCCACAGCAAACAACCACTACCATCCCACCTGATGCCCTACATCCCAGGACATCCATTGCTGCACATCTGAGATCACTTGCTGCTGAGCTGTCAGCAGAAGTGCCGCTTATGACAGAGACTGACATTCTACCACCTTTGCCCTCCGGCCTCTCCCAGAGACGTATAGCCCAACAGTTTTCTGGTTATGGGTTTTCCAATGTTAACTTTCCAGTTATCTTTCCCAGCAGGTCTCAGCAACAACAAATAGTTCAAACTGGCTCTCATAAATGAGCAATTCTGAATCTTCTTGTTTATTACCCAAGCTCCTGGCGCTGATGCATAGCAATTAAATAACTTTGTTAATGTATCTTTCCTAATTCCTTATTGCACAGACAGGAATGCCTCCAGATCTTATCACCCCTGCTCACAGTCAGGGATTTATAAGCACGGGTAGTAACTCAGATAAAGATATTCCAACTGGTGCATGAAATCATACCAAAGCTCTCTCCAGTCCCCCCACAACAGGCTACTGCAGCCTTTGGGATAAAAAACTGCTGCTTCAGAGAGAGAAGTTGCCCCTAGCTAGATCTCTTTGAGAACCAAAGTTCCCTTCTAATCAAATTGTCATGCCAATGACTGTCTTTACCATCATTGTAATTAACCTCCTCACACATAAAATGCAAATGATCAAAATGTTTCTCCTCTCCAGGGCTCTGTGTGACTCACGCATCTGAGAGGAGCGGTGGCTGGTCCATCCCTGCTGCTGGATGTTTCTGTATCTTCTCCTGGCTCTAGCAGGAAAGTCTTCTTGCATTCACCTCCTCTCCATGGGCACTGGCTGATCACCAGCACCAGCTAAGCCTAATATCTCCTGCCCTACCTTTTATCTCCTCCTAGAGAAAATAGGAAGAGAAAAAGGAAGAGGAAAAGGAAGAGGAAAAGGAAAAAAGCCCCACCCCACCAAAAAAAACCCCCACAACGCCTCACAAATAATTGGCCACTGGTCTTAAGAGGGGTGGGGGGAACCACAGTGGCGAGGCCACTGATGAGGCCAACATCAGCATCACCTGCCTGCAGTGAAGGCCGCAGCAGGGGCACCAGGGCAGGTAAAGCCCAGGAGCTGCTCTGGGGCAGCCCTGCACCCTGCCCGTGGGTGCTACCCACGCCTTGCTGTGGGGAGGGTTTCCCAGGGGGGAAAAGCACATCTCTTTGGCCTCTGCGCTTTATGATAAAGCTCCCCTTTGGCATGATACCTCCTGTGGTTACTGTGAGCCGTGCTTATCAAGATATCCCAAAGACTTTTGCTGGCTGATGCTGCTTTGCCTTCCCCTGTGAATGCCGTCCTTTGCGTGGGATGGCAGATAGCCCCAGAGAGAACCACCGAGGAAGAAAGAGAGACAGGAACAGGATTTCTTTTTTTCATTCCAACCAAGGCACCAACACTGCCACATGACGTGGAGAAAATTAACTCTGAATCTGCCTAGTGAAAGCTATTTGTTTCCAGGTGACATCTACCTAGAGGTCAGCCTACATGGTCAGGTTTCAGTTTTGGTGTCTGGAAAAGAAAACACACAAAATACTCAGTGCTTTTCTCTGGTTCCTAGCAACAGCGCTTGGTGCTGTGAATAAAACCAGCCCGGAGCTCCGCAGGAAGTACAGGAGGAGGACAAGCCCTTGGGCTAATTTACAAGGAATGAAAACACTTTCTACACAATGTCCTGACACTGTGGCAGCCATTTTCTCTACACAAAACAAATCCAATATTTGTTGTTCTTTCAGCCAGGCTTTTCCTGCCCTAGAAACAGTTCTGAAGTGCTCTTAAGCAGCCCCTGTGCTGCCAAATTACTTGCGGCTGCTGAAGCGTCCCCTCCGCAGGGAGGTTTAAGCAGACCCCCGACCCGGTGGGCCAGGCCAGACGCCAGGAGCCACCCTCATGGCTTCAGGCAGCACCCGTCCTCCTCCTCAGCCTCCACAGCTGCTCCTGGGGACTGCAAGCCCCAGCCAGCAGACTCCCCCGGGGATGCCGCTTCAGCCTCCGGGGCAGAGCCGTGGCCGTTCCTCCCGGTCCGGGGTCTCGCAGGACGGGTCCCGACTGGGGAGGCAGCTCCAGCCTGGAGCTCCAGCCTGGCCCTCTGGCCCCGCTCTCCTCTTCCAGCCAGGGCCCCACAGGGTCTGAGGGGAGCACGAGGCCACGTCTGCAGGCGGCAGCTGCCTCGCAAAGCCACGCGAGCGGCTGGAGTATCCGTTCAGACTCAGCGCTGGCGACCTATTAAGAGAGGATCAAAAAAGCCCTTTCCGGATGCACCGGCTGGCAGCAGTTACCATCTCTGCACCAGGCTCAGAGCTGCAGCACGGCTCTCCCACCAGAGCGGCCTCAACAGCACCTTCCAGCAAACCCCACATACAACAGCTCACAGCCCTTTCCACACATCCCCGAAGAGCCAGGCGCTCCCTGTACACCCCCCGTACACTGGCGCTTCTTGGACGAGGGCTTCTCAGAGGCTGCAGGACCGCGGCTCAGCAAGCTGACATCATGCGCCTGATGTTGCCAAACACGGATGAGCTGTTGCTAGAACAATCAATTTTTAAATATCTCCCTGCCTGTTACCCTCAGCCCTGCAGTAACTATAGTAACGGTGCTCTGGCTCCCCCTCTGCAAAGGCGATGCGGCTGGGGCTGGGGGGCTGATGCCGACTGGGATCTGCCCTGGGATGCACTGTGGGTCACCTCGGAGCATCCCACCTTCCCTGCCCCTGCAGCACCATCCTGGGCTTCCGGCCACCACCTCTGGGCCCTGGCACAGGGACTCCGCAAACACCAGGCAGCTCCCGCCTCTCCGACTGCAGCAGAAGCGTTCCCACGCTGCCAGGGTTCTGCCCCAGCACCTTGGGAATAGGGAATCCCCTGGGAGGAGCCATACTGCCCACCCATGTGGCTTTCGCAGGGCCCTACCCTGAACAAGGGGATCCAGCATGGTCCTGCAAAGCAGATTTCCTCCAGCGTACATGGCTTTTGGCAAGAACTTGAAGAGCCCTGGCACCTTGGCAGAGCCCATGTGTCTCAGTCCCTGAGCCTTGGAGGAGTGTTGGCAGGTGGGTGCTGTGCCAGTGCCCCATCCCTCCGGAACAGTGCCACCTCCGGCACGGGTGCTCACAGAGAGACTGTGCTCGTCACCAGGTAAGAGTGACGAGTAAACCACACTTATCTTGTTTTCTGAGCTGGATTAAAGGACCAAGCAACTGATACCAGGATCAGAAGCATGAGAAGAAGGAACAGCGATGTGCATTGCCAGTACCAGACACGCCGGTCGTTGCCAGCCGACCTCTGGGCTGCCCTCAGGCATGCACGGTGCTGAACCGCTGGTGCCGGTCCAGCAGACCTCTTTCCAGAGGGTGCAGAGACACAGTTCTCAGGGCGCACTCCTGTCCAGATAAAAGCCAGTTCGGATGGTGATCCCCTCCTCAAAGTGCTGCTTGCACACAGCTTGGTCCAGAGCACAGCCTTCCAACATCTGCAGGGCAGGATTGCATCTCCCTGGCAGTGTGTGAGGGGGGTCTGCTCCAGGAGCCCCCCGCCCTGGTGTAGGAAAGCGTGTCGCGCTATGGTCTGGCTTAGCCGGCACACATGGGAAAGTGCAGACGATGTCCTTAGGCTTCGGAGGGGATGCTTACCTTGTTTCTCTCCCTACCTCTATTCCGCTCAGTAAAAATGCAAATGAAGTGTTGTCATTAAATTCATTCTTTCTGCAATGCAAATGATGTGTGTGTTCCCTCTGTACCTGCCTGCCTCCCATATTTAGGAGGTGGAGAACAAGGAATAAGGTGGGTTGGCTGAATTGCAACCTTAATTGGACTCCTCCCCAGACAACATACACTGTGAATTTTTCAAAATCATATAAATCATGTAATATCAATTATTCAATCATTCTGCTAATCTCAAGGCTTCCAGTAGACCTCCAGCTCTGCATAAAAGCTACACATGAAGTATCAATTATTGACAGCCTTACCATCAGTGGATTAACACCCGAGAACATATCCCTTCTGAACGCAAGTGGAACATGCAGTGCTCCCTTGGGAGGTATTACCTCTACTAGTAAAAGTGCTCTTGGAGAGGCTTCATCACACCAAATTCCATCACTGCATTTTATAAATCCTGTACTACTAGATGCATTTATCCTGCAAACAACTTTGCAGTATAATTCCTAGTTTTTTTTTCCAGACATTACTGACGTGCATATAATGAAGGTACATAAATTTAAGAGATTAACACAGACAGCACATTTGACAATTACATATGCAGACATTTCTGGAGTGTCCCATGGGCTTAGCCTCTCCGCGTACACACAGCATATCAAGAAGGGTCACATCTTTTGCACACAGCGGAATTTGAGTTTGGGCAGCCCGTATCACACGTTAGGGTAACCACGTGCTCTGTCAGCCCCTTGTTTCCCTTCCCCCCAGCCCAAAAATGGACAGTTGCATCCTCCATCTGAGCAGAGCAGGAGTCTTCTCCCATAAACCCGGTTCTCCGTGCACGACCTTTCCCACGCACTGGTGGGCATCCTGCTCACAAAGGGCAATTCGTAAGCAGCGGTTTCCCCAGGAGGGGATGCTCTGCTGGCCCTTTGCTGCTGTGGGGACGGTTTGCTGCAGAGGCAGCCCTGCAGCCGGGCAGGCTCCTTCCCCGGAGCAGGGTGCGTGGCAGAGGGGGGTTAAGGCAGATGTTTTTCACTCTCAGTTCTGAAAGCATTTGATGCAGCTGCTGCAGGCTGTGAAAAACCAGGAGCCTGCCAGCACCATGCAGAGGGGTTTGGATGCCTCCCACAGGCAGGAGGGGCAGAGAGAGTTAATTAAAATGCACTGAGCAAGCGTAAAGTTTTATTACAAGACACAAAGGTAGGCTGGTTTCTTTCTCCAGCAGACACATCTGCATAATCCAGCCGTGGCTCCTGCAGCTGCACTGCGCTGTGCATGCTGCTACCATCGATACTGTTTTCATCTATTTTATTAAAAAAACACTATCCAAGGTTTAAGCTGCATAACAAGCCCTGCTGCGCAGTAATATCTTTGCTTTCTTTCTGCAGACAAATCTAACTGGAAACTCCCAGGTAGTAAGCGACCATCCTGCAGACAGTCATGCCCATCTCCTGCCACCTCCTTTTCTGCAAAACTGGGAAACCTCAGGAACAGGCAACACAATGGCAGGAGGGGCATTCCAGCTCCATGGCAGACTGCAGTCATACCCCATGCTCCCACTGTGTTTGGAGAGTCACCAGTAGAAGTGAGGTGGGTACAACTCTCCTGCACAGGTGACTGGATACCCGTGCCCTGGTGGCAAGCACCAGTTCCAACAGGGAAATGAGCTGCACATGAGCCCCAGAGGAGATGGAGCCAAGAAAATACGTTAGCACCGGCAGGCTGAGCAAATGCCAGGTGGGAGGATCAAAGGGCACTTGCACAAACAAGGAGCAACTCCAGCTCTGGAACCGTGAGCGACACGGAATTTAGGGCAATGCTCAGCCCTGAACTCTGCTTGTGCCGTTCCTGCCAAGCAGGGAGAAGAGGAGCGGCGGGAGGTAGGACTGTGGATCCCACTCTGGCAGGACAGAAGACTGCATAAAGGGGGAAGGAGATGGTGCTGCCTCATTAATCATGATAAAGAACAGGCTTAAAGAGAGCCTGGCTTTCAGCTTAGTAATTAATGAGCTCTTTAATTTTAGGCTGTAACATCCAAACTACCCCATTAGGCAAAGAGCAGCTCTAAGTGTCCTTCCATGTGATGTCAGGGAGATGCATGGGGAGCTCTGGAGAGCAGAGCACAAGGGCCTTCTCCTGCAGCGCCAGAGGTGTGCTGGGCCACAGTCTCGGCATGTCGGAGATTTAAAGTCCTCCTTACCAGATCAGCCATTCTGCTGGCCTGGAAGAAGCCAGGGATGCCCCGTACCTTCCCGCACCGAGCTGCCAGCCTGCCCTGTCCTTCTGCAGGCACTTGGGGAGTCCGCGCCTCGGGGGAGTGCTGCCCTGCAGGGATAAGGATGGGAGTGCTGGAGCAAGGAGGCAACTGTCGTCTCCACCTCTGGTCCCAAACAGAGCTCAGTGGCATCTGCATCGCTCTGAAGGAAGGATGCCAGCCCTATCTCTGAGGGCAGCCCAGAAGACGTGTGCGGCACAGGAGGCTGCACATCTCCACGTATAACCTGGATGTTGGCTGGTGGCATGGCTGAGCCCAGGAAACCTCCAAAATCTTGGGTGGTGGCAGGAACTGCAGCAGACTGGAAAGCAGCCAGGATGAGTGCTCCCACTGCAGCTCGTTTCCCCAGGAAAGCATTCACAAAAATACTTCTGGTTCCCTCGTTGCAACCCAGCCCAGCCTGCCCTGTTCTGGAGCATGAATATACTGTATATGTGAACTGGAAATTTGTCCCACATATTTTCCTCAAAGACTGTATGTCTTTTCTTCTTTTTTTTTAATAATGCCAGTCATAAATGTCACGTGTTGGAGCCCAGATCTCATTATTGTCAGCAGAGAAATGTATGCCATGCAATAAATTCTTTTGTGGGAAATAACCCTGGTGACTAGAGGAATTTATGAATTTATTACTCTTTGTAGGAGCCTTTCCTCCTATGACTTAAGGAGAGATCTATCATCCTACAGGAGTCCTTGCTGGTTCTCTGTTTGGAAACCTTTATAAGGCTTTATGTCGCATTTCCTGCCTTCATGTCCTAAGGATTCATTCCACATGAATCACTCATTATAAACAAGGCATTCTGAAACCAGGCATCAGCACCTTAGCACTGCTGGGGCCAGCTGTGCCGACAGCACTCCTGCGTGGGCCACCCGCCATGGCCATGGTGGGTGACTCGGTTGTCCACCAAGGCTCTTCCCAAGCTCCCAACCACTGCACTTGGAACGGCTGAGAGGCAGCAAGAGCCCTCGGCAGGGCAGAGCCTGCACAGTCCCTCCACTCCAGAGGGAGCGATCCAGGCAGCACAGAGCAGATTTCCCAGGTACACATGGCCCTGCGTGTCCAGGCCCAGAGACTCACTTAGGACAAAGCCCAAAAGCAGAGAAAACCCCACTTATTGCGGCAAGGAATCTTTGGCGGCGGTGATGGCTGTGGGAAGGGGCCACGCAACCCCTGCCTTGTCACACTGCGACCTCGGGACAGGAAGACCTGCCAGGCTTCACCATCCACCACCCTCAAGCAGCCTGAGGAGAGCTCAGAGGCAGCTGCAGCCATTCTTCAGGAGCCTCAACAGCTCCGGGGAGGAAGCCCCTGGAAAAATGCAAATAGCATCATCTCTGCCCCCTTCTCCTAAAACCTCCCAGGCCTGCACCCTGCCTCTCCCCGTGCCCTCCTCCACCTCCGCGAGCCACCTCCCGCACCTGCTCGCCGGAGGAAAGCCCTCGGCTCTGCTGGTTGCAGGACAGCACGGGGCTGTCCAGACCTGCTGGGCAGAGACCTCCAGCCCAAGAAGCACAATCCAGATGCCAGAGCCTGGAACCGGACCCCTGGGTCCTGCAAGGCACCCTGCCTGCTGCCAGTGCTGCACGGCGACGCCAGGTCCCCGCCGCCCCTCCGGGACGGGGCTGTGCGGTGGGACCAGGCTCAGGCTGCCTCCCTGCGCCCACCGAGGCATCACCGTCCCTGGACGACAGGACTGCTGGCAGAGGTCGCGTTGTTCTGACCTTTAGGGAAATCACTCGATTTCTGGGGGACACATGGCTCACCTCCCGAGCGTGGACTGAAGCCGCTGGCCCCGCACCCCAACCAGGGCTGGTGTTGGGCAGTCACGGCACGTGCTAACGAAGCTTCACCCCCCCATCCAGCACCAGCCCCTCCATACCCCCACAGCCTCCTCTCCCTCCCAACGTCGGCGGCCGCAGCATTGCAGGGTATGACAGAGCTGCCTTCCCACCCGGGCTCAGGAGAGTGGGCTGAAACCCACAGCTGCACGGTTTGGAGAGCTGCCCCACGGGGGGGTGGTGCTGCGGGCCCCCTTCTCCCACCTGAGCATTAGATATTCCGCCGGCTTCACAGCGAAGGGGCGAGCGTGCCGTGGAGGTGGTGAGATGGGGCTGGCAAATGTGGAACATCAGAGGAGTAAATTGCATCAGTTCAGCTTCAGACAGCGTGTTAGAGAGAGAATGCTCCCAGCAGGAGACCGCCTCAGCGCGCAGGTATGGGTGCGTGATCGCCTAATGACGGAGCCGCTGCAAAATTATGCCTTGTTATCTCATTGTCAATTTTATTTTAATATACGTTTGAAATACTCAGAATACAAACCTTTTCTGTAAGATTACAAAACGCTCGAGCACTTCTGCAATTTGGATGGCAGGGGATCAATTATTTGGGCATGGTTTTGCATATAATGGCCTGCAACAGATTGTAAAGTTTCTCAGTTAGCGAAGCAATTATGAATACTGAATACAAACTAATGGCTAGAGAGTGGTGGAACGGGGCCATCTGGACTTGGAGACACACTTCTGGCTATGAGGGGAAGGAGTGCGGGGAGGGGACTCCTTCAGCTGAATGGAGTAAGTGCTCGGATAAGTGTGCGATCCTCACGGAGCCTACTGTAGCAGAAAAGATGTGGTGCAAGAAACAGTGTCCAAGAACAAAAATAAACATAAACACAAATACGAATGTAAAAATAAGAATGAGAGAGAAGTGTTGGCAACTGTTTTGCCAAGAAAGAAGTTCAGACTTCACTTCCACATGATTACTGTTTATTCCAGAAGACCAGATCACTTCGTTCATTTAATGATTCAAAACAGATTATTTTCCAAAATCCTTGAAAGCTTTCACAAACAGACTCCCATCCAGCCAAAATCCAGCTGGCAAAGCTCCTGCGTGCGAGGACAGATTTATTTATCACTTCTCAGCAGTGAATATTTGGGTTTATTTTGTTAAGAAGGGAAATAAGTCAGGGTTTTGACCATCCAAAATGGCAAATGCTGCCCTGAAGGAACAAAACCAAGAGTGATTGCCACGAAGGGCTCCAGAAACTGCCTCCCTTACAGCACGTTCCCAACACAGGGCTCGGATGGACTGTTCCCAGGCTGTCTCCAGCTGTTAGCTCCTCGCTCCCGGGCTCCCCAGCACATCCAGGCTCCTGTCCTGCTCCCTACCACCATGCCTGGGACATCATGCCACCTGCACCACTCCAGCGGGATGCAGGCTCACCGGTCTTGCCTGTGCCTGAGCCCGGCGCAGCTGGAAGCCTCTCTGCGTGTACGGCCCTCGCAATCCGAAGCTGCATTGTGTGCAGGGGCACTGCCCTGCTCCCGGCGTTCCTGCTGCCCTGTTCTGCACACAGCCACGTGACGCAGGGCTACAGGCTTTATTTCTTGTGTTTTTGAATCCATTCATAAAAAATGCATGTGGGACGAAAGGTTTTACACAGCAAACAGAACCGAGATTTAGGGTTACAAATGTCAGATTCCACAACGCTCCATCCATAAACCTGCTCGGAAGAGTCACGTCATCAGTAGCGTGAACCAGGGGATGAGACAACAGATTTCCTAAAAGGAAATGAAAATGACATCAGGAGTTATTTTTCTCCTACTTTTAAAAATCAGCCTAGCAGGAACATCAAAGTAATCCATGAGCCTGGTCATTCCTGTAACACATGGGTATAAATCAAACAAAACCGTGGTTGAGTCAGGTAGAAAATCATCTTCCAGAGACATCCAACTGAGCTCAGCAAAGGAGAAAAGGCTGACACAACATCTTTAAACATTTTTAATTACCCTGTCAAAATGACAATTATAGAGCTAATTATTAGGAAGACAATACCAGATATACCGAATAGCACATCAACAGTGTTTTTATGTAATTATGCAATTTAATGAATTGAAGGCTACAGTAATGGACTATATCTGGTTAATTAGGGACTCCCTTTCTGCTAATAATGCCATTTATTTTCAATTCATCATATTTGTTTTTTCTGTAAAACCAAGCATATTTTCACAGATGATGAAGGATTTTCACAGCAGCTCATGTGCCCCCTTCGTTATTTATGGTACACAGGCTTTTTTCATGGGGTCGACAATGACCTCCAGCCGGCTTCTCTTTCACATCCCACTTTGCTGTATTCCCTAAGGGTTAATTCCACCCCAGGGCTGGTGGGCTCCTGCCACTATGCTGCCGCTGCCGTTAGCATCCAGCCTGCCCAAAGCCACTTGGGAATGGCACGGTCCTCCCCCAAGAGCCCTGGACCGAGCCCCCGCTGCAAACCCAACCCACGCCAAGGTGCGGGCGGAGGGACAGATCGCTTCCTGGGTGTGGTGGGTTGACCATGGCTGGATGCCAGGTACCCACCAAAGCTGTTCTATCACTCCCCCCCCTCTTCGCTGGACAGGGGAGAGAAAAAAAAATATAACAAAGGGCTTGTGGGTTGAGATAAGGACAGGAGAG
>JANZLQ010000064.1:19941422-19960047 GCA_026212715.1 Elanus axillaris
GCAACTGAAAACATCAGTGTGTTATCAACATTCTTCTGGTACTGAACTCAAAACACAGCACTGTGCCAGCTACTAGGAAGAAAATTAACTCTATCCCAGCTGAAACCAGGACAGTAGCATCATTACAGGATGGACTGCAGTCATGATGACAGGGCCACTGATGGGATCTCTGCCGTACAGACTTGCCACCCAGATCCCAATGGACAAGAAACCCGGCTGCCCTGCCCCACGCTAGGCTGGCTCCGCAGACTCCCCACTTTGATGAAACAACACACAGCTCTGCCCCTGCAGAGACAAACACATCTGCCAGCACAAATTCAAACTGCCCAGCTCTAATGGCAAGAGAGATCAATCGATAACTGGCAGCACAGACCTCGAGCACGGGATGTTTTACCTTCGCAGGTGCAGGAACAAGGCTGCACCCGGGGACTGCAAAGGGCTGAGCAGTGAGAGGAGGACACTAGGGCTGCATTCAGACTTTGCCAAACATTTAATAGACAAATGATCCAGAACCAGCACTTCTGAGGAGCAGCAGCATTTCATTTTCATTGGGGAATGCTCAGCTAGCTGATTTTATGACAGTATGTCTTTTTTATATATATATATAAAATTTGTGAGTGAATTTAGTGCTTATGAAACCAAAGGAGTAATAGCACTGGCAAGAAACAGGGATAAGGTAGAAAGATGGGCCAGCGTCCTGTGGTCATGAGGCAGCACAGCACGGAGGGCAATACCACTTGTGCCACATGCAGGAAGGCAGCTGCCCTGCTCTTCCGTACCTCCAGACCAGATACCAGTCATTTCCCGGGACTCAAGTCTCAGTCCCCCAGGAAGAAAATCTCCACCCATCTCAGTGCGATACTCACGAAAGCAGAAGTTGCTTGTGCCAGTCCTTGTGCAGTGCAACTGATACCAACGAAGCTTCATGCAGCTCTGCCTGACAGAGATTCATACCGGTCGCCTCCAGAGTGGTTACCCAAAATGTCCCAAGAGGCAACAAAAGAGAAAGGGGTAACTCGTCTCATTTCCCTCCAAGTCAGGCCTAAGAAAAGCTGGGCTTCTTCTTGTCCTGCACCGCGGGGCACCTTCCCTGCTGTTGTATCTGTCCTCCCACTGCTCCTCATTTCCAGCGGGGGTCCAGTACCAGGGAGCCCTGGGAAGCATCTCAGGCACACCACCCCTCACCACAGCGTCACTCCCTGCTTCCAACCCTGTCCTCAGCCTCCACTGTCTTTTTATACATTAATGCCAAACTGCAAAACTGCCCAGGCCTTTTGTAACGTCTCATGATCTGTACAACCGTTGATGACCACGTTGATGGAACGCGTACTTTCCCCTGCTGTATGAAAATGCACTACCTGAGCCCTGGGCCTCCACCCCTCTTGCTTTACTCAACTTCTCTCCCGCATTCTTGACTGCCTTATCGGCTGCACTGACGCTCCGTCTTCATCTCTCTTTCATGCAATGACACAGGCAGATTTTTTTTCCAGTCATTTCCATATTTTTGCTACTCATGGGCTAAGATTTTCTGGCTGATAACAAAAGGATCATCAGCAGGGACATCCCCATCACTTTGCTCAACTGACTGCCTCTTGCATCTGCTGGGCTTTTGAGTATCTGGGGTGCACTCACAGAACCAGCCACGCTTTACCTTCTAGCTCTTTCTGCTGCGGAGCCTCCTGGGCGGCTGCTTCCTCTTGCCCCTCCTGCTCTGGCAGGTCTTTGGCAGGAGGTCAGATTGGATAAGCAGAGCCATCCCCTCTGGTCTGGAACCTGTGAAATGCCAGATTTTGCATCCAAGCTCGGCTTCCATCTAGTGATCAACCATCCATTAGCTAGCAGTACAGGCAGAGTGGGACTGCACCGAGCCCACCGGGGAAGGCAAGGGGCCAGCCGAGCTGTGAGCTGTGAGGGCAGGAGAGACAGTCACGGCACAGCTAGGCAGAAACCGCTGAGGCACAAAGGCACCACCAGTCTACAGCAAAACATTCCCTTTTCTTCTGAGGCCATCATCCCATTGTCCCTGGCGCGCAACCAACCCCCTGACGTGAGAAAGAGACTGGTGTTGCTGGAGGGCACTCGCAGAAAGGATGGGGGGGGAACCCTGGTGCTGAGGAGCTGACCCTGAACAAACCAAAAGCTGATCAGCTCATTCCGCAAGCCAAGGGGAGGAAGAGAGGAGGGAGGAAGCAGGGCAGCACCGCAGCCTTCAGGGAAAGAGTCCTGGTGCTGAGGAACTGCCCCCGAGTCCCCAGGGCCAAGGCAAGAGCTGAGAGGCATGGCCAGGGCAGAGCACGAAGGGCTGGTCTGCTGGTGGAGCACACAGCCCCATTCCAGCCGCTTCCAGCACCAGCTCCTCGCTGCCGATGCCACAGCCGGTACCCACGGAGGCAGCCGCCCCGCAGCACCCACCCGGCTCTCACCCCACCGAGGGTCGCCTGGGTGTCCCATCCCACTCCTGCCTGCTGGCTGTGGGATCAGCTACTTCTCATCCCAGCAGAAAGGTCAAGCCCAGGATTTTCCTGATGACCGGTGGAGGGGTGGGACTGCAGGGCAACAGGAGACATCTGCTTTCTTGCTTTCAAATGTTTTTGCAGAGCTCCATCTAGGGGGTGATGTTGCTGGACAAAGCTGCAGAGCAAGGCAGGTACCAGTAAACAAGTAAATGGCTCCTTCCCCTGGCCTGAGGCCTCTTGTCACACACTTACGGTACTAATTAAAAAGGGAGGGAACAGCCCATAAATTTTACAGTTTATTCTAACTTCAGTTCCAGCTGGCTTTAAAAAAGCTGATGAAGGTAAGTGCATCTGTGCAGATCACTGGTGCATCACAGACAGAGAGCCAGAGCGCTTAATTAAATGTTATTCTAGGAATAAAATTTAGCCCTCATCGGACAAGACTGAATATTAAAGCATCAATTTCCTGAAGGAGACTGGCTGTAATCAGAGTCTCCTGCTACGGGAAAGCAAAACCAACCCCAGCTACTGACACCACCATCCCTCAGGCAACAGTGGAAAAAAGTCCCACGGCCACGGAGACACACACAGCGGCGAAGGACAGAGCTGCCCCACAGAGACAGCAGCTCCTCATGAGGTACCACGGGCACGCTCTGCCAGCCCCGAGTCCTGCGGGAAACGCTGGCTCTGAAAGCATTCCTCCTCCTGGCAGCACGGACCAGTCCCCCGGCACAGTGCGGGGGGCTCCCAGCTCCCAGGAGCTGGTTTTCAGGTGGCAGTAAGGATTTGGGCAGTTCTGAGGCTCCTGATGGGCATGAGAAATCTCTGCCTACGCGGTGCTGAAGGAAGGGGGGCATCAGTCCCACTTCTGCGGATGTGCCAGCCCCGGTCTGGCAGAACGCTGCCTCTGGGCTGTGTCCACGGGCTGGTGCCCTTACGCAGAGGTGACGTGCCATGGACCCTCACTCGGATCTACCTGCTCTCTGCACCCGCTCCGAGCTTCTCCCGCAGCCTTGCCATCAACGGCTGACAGTTTGCTTTTCCATTCTGCCGGCACTCGAGGCACTGCTCCCGGCATCCCCCCTCCTGTCTCCCCTGTTTCTGGGGTCCCGAGAGCTGGCGAGAGCAGCACAGGCTGCTAAGAGCAGATCAGGCACCTGCCCAGCCCTGTGGCACCCTGTGCCACCAGACGCTCTGCTGGGGAAAGATCCCAGCGTCAGAGCTGCAGCAACTAACAGCATTTTGGGTAGCTGAAGATCCCCCTCGGGAGGCGATACCACAGATCTTCCTGCATCCTCCGTGTATTTTTATTTCCAAGTGAGTCGTGGTGTCTCATTTTATGGCATCAGCCCCTGGATGAAAGAATAGCGTTAAACTTCACAAATCCTCTAATATTGCTGTGCCCACAGTTGGAGGCCTTCACCTATGCAGATATTACTTCTCCTTTGCTGAGAGGTCTCTTTCTAATTTAATGCTTCCCCAATATTGCAAAATTCATAACATGGGCTTCTCCAGAGGAATGCAGCTTATCTCCCAGGAAAGGGCAGTCTGTCATTGCAGCTGATTCTCTGCTATTCCGCCACATTCCCACATCAGGACAGCAGGGCGAGGACTGGGAGGCCGGCGCATACCTTCGCACCCGGGCCAGGCAGCCCACGCCTGGTCCAGCCCCGAAGGAAGCTGCCGTGACCGCGGGGCAAAGGATCTGCCTGCAGGTCCTTCCTCTCCTTGGATGGTCCCCACCATCTCCCCACCCTGAGCCTTGACAAATCTCTGATCTTAACAATATTAGCCAAGGGGGCTGGCAGCTGGATCTGCCCTTTGCTGGTACTGTCAGATCAAATAGTTGCTAATTGACCAATGTGTCTACTTTTGCTGAGCTATTAGCAATGGCACCATGGTAGCTTTCTGACATTAATTATCTCTGAGTTAGCAGTATCTGAAAGCATAAATAATAGTTCGGCATGATGGCAGGGCGAGCTCAGCACTTCAGGCATGCTGGGGCAAGCTGACATGGCCACCGTGCCCTGGTGCAACCCCGATCCTGAGCTGCAGGTGCCATCGCTGGTCGGGCAGGAGGTGCCGGGCAGGAGGCAGAACAGCCAGTTCTCCCCCAAAAGCACTCAGAGTTTGGCCGGACTGTCACAGTCCAGGGACACCCTGCTTCTTGGCCCACTTTCATCAGTGAGAACAGTACAAGAGACAACAAACAGCACGCCGGCACGAGCTAGACTGGCTGGGCTTTGCCCTGATTTTGAAGTGTTGTCTTGCAGCCAACACAAACACGAAATGCCGCAAGAGAACAGCCTGTGCAAAGTCCACAAGGGACATCCCTCCAGCGGACCATCACCACAGAGGGAAAAGGATCAAACATAGCAAATCTCAGCACATGTTCCCTTTCCTGGCAGCTCTAAGAGGTTCCCATTAAGTCAGTCACCCTTGGTTAGAGGGGCTGACTGTCCCCACAACAGCTCCCTCCAAGATGAGCAGAGCTCAACAGTTAGCAAGTAAAGGAGCTGCAGCAAACAGGCTCCAGGCGCTCCACGCCACTGAGAGGGCTGGAATAAGTTTGACACACTTATCTGCATTTCACACATGCATTTGCATTTAGCAGACACTCACCTGAAAGACTCTGGGGGCATCTCCCTCAGCTGGGAGGAGCCACGTTACCTACCTCCCTCCAGAAGCGACTGATTTGAGACTATGTTGTCATACCCTTTTTGAATAACGTAATTGATACATGATACAAGGGCTGGGCTTAAGTGAAGATTAATTAATTGATTTTCATGGGTTAATCCAAAGGCTGGGCCCCAAATTGTCTGCCTGCAATGATCATTGTGGACGTTGCACAAGAAGCCAGCCAGAGGACTCCAGAAACGTGCTTAATGAAGACTCCTTCTGTCACTCAGAAGCTTGTTTGTGTAACATCAGCCCAGAATCAGCTGACATTTATGCCACAGTCGATTTTTTATGTAGTAAGTCAGAGCTGCACAGGACGCGCTCGCCTAAGTGGGAAACGTGTTGCCTGCCCTGGTGTCTGTCACCGGCGTATCTGTCCCCACTGATCCTAGCATCCCCACCAGAATTCCCGTCCGGGTCCAGCAGTACCGTCTCGCTGTGCCCCCTCTCTTCTGCCTCAGCAGGCTCAGCTGTTCAGCACCAGCCAGCCCGACGCTGCCAGCCGGGGGCTGCCAGTGCCCCTCGCTTCTCCCATCTCGTCCCAGCTCTCTGTGCCAAGCCACATGGCAGGCGCTTCGGGAAGTCACATCCAGGAGAAAACGCAAGCAGTCTCAAACCCACACTTCACTCCCGCCAATGCCAAGCTCGTACACGGAAAGGATCTGGCTGTTATCCAGCCCCCTGCTCTTTGCCTGCATCTGCTCTATCCCAGGGAGTCTGCAGACTCCTCAGCCTGCCGAAGACAGACAGGGCCGCCTGCAGCATCCACAACTTTTCTCCTACTGTCCTGTGGGTGCTGGCACCTTCGGTGTCCCCGAGCTCTGCCACGGTAGCTGCCCTGGGCAGCTTCTCTCTAGCAGCTTTGTCTAATCCCTACAGTGTCCCAGCCCACGGGGCCAGCTCTGACCATGGGTGACACATAGGCAGGGGAGAAGAGCCCCTTGCCACGCGCCCCGTCACCCTGCCCACGGCTCCACTCCCAGCCTGTTTCCGTGGGCTTCTCCCTCTTCCTGGCTTTTCTGCCAGAGGGGAAGGGTGTCCCCAGGCTGCCGTTTCAGGCCAGCATCACGAGCAGGAGCACAGCAGCAGCCCCCCAAGTGCTCACCCCTGCCATGGTGTGAGCAGCAGGAGCCAGTCCCTGGCACAGCCATGCCCTCCAACACGCACGCAGTCTCTGTGCCAGGGCACGGAGGCCACAGCTGGACCCAGTGACAGTTGTTTTCCAGTCCCTCCATCTCCGGACACTTGTCAGCTCCTCTCCTCACGCCTGGGACACGTCACTGCGCCCAGCGGAAGGGTCGGTAGGCAGCGGAGCCCACTGTTTTCCTACTGCAGCATTGGGAGGGCACTGCAGAGATTGCCTCTGCCTGGAAAATGCGTGAGAGGCTCCAGCACCTACACTGGCTCTCTTCTGCCATAGGTATGGTGGGTTACACAGTCACAGGGAGCGAGCGGTTCCCAAAGCTTTTGAACCGGGACTAACCTCAGATTTCTAGCTGGGAACATACTGCCAAAAATACAACCAGTCAAAACAGGGCTTCCCTGGGGAAGAGACGAGTGCACCCACTTTCTGCCTCGCTCAAGCCATGACAGAAGCTACCGGACCTCTTACAAAACCGCTGTTCGTATGCCTGGTGTTCCTAGTGCCACCACCCAGCTGTGTCCTGGGAGCGCTAGCAAGACAAGGATATTGCTGAAGAAGGAGAGGCAGAGACAAAGCACCTCCTGACTCTGAAAAAAGCTCCCAGGAAGCCCAGCTGGGCTGTGAAATCGCAGCCTGAGCGGCTGCTCCGGGACAGGACACAGAGGCACGGGGCGCAGAGCTGGGCACGGCCCCTGAGGAGCTGCAGGGATGAGGTGAGAGGACAGTCTGCCAGAGACTTCTGGACTTCTGGAAGTTCCCACTAACGTGGAGTGAATCGTTCTGGCTGTGGGGCCGCCTGCGCTTCCCCTGTCCCCGCTCTCCTTGTGTATTTAACCCTGCACTTGGGAGCCATTAAATTCCCGCTCTGTTGAAATAACCAGCGGATTCAGGCGTGAGAAAATGGAGTGTGCTCAGCTTCTGTCCCCTCAGGGCAAGCTGATACCCACCAGCCAGCGGCCAGTACCACCAAACATAATATGCTCCCTGGTATTTCGACAATTATCCATCTGGGCAAGCACGCAGCAGGTTAAACAAGCTGGGTTCATCTTCTGCTGCATGGTGGTAGCTTTGAGGGAATTCAGACCTCTAGCCAAGGGTAGATCGAGATGACCTTCTGGAGTGTAATCGCAACAATCTTGCCATTCTTATTGCCTAGTAGTTGGAATATTTTTAAAACTAAATGACCCAAGGTCATTAAACTTTGTAAAGAGATTGCTGCAGGTATTTCCAGACATCTATCAAAAACTAAGTCACCATGACTGCCTATGAGTAGAGAAGAGCATAGATCGGCAAACAGTAAATTGTCCTGTTTTATATCCCTTTGGAATTTTTGCTGAGGTTTCCTAATTTTTCATATCCAATTTGATGACCATATTAATTAAAGTTACAGTTGAATAAGAGGTACCTTTATACTCTTATCACCCGATCTGATATGAAGAATTAGTCTAACTGCTGAAAAATAGCATGAAGACAGAAACCTATATAACACAAGTTTTTTAAACCAGTTTCTCATTTAAAGCAGGTTACTTTGGGGGACTACTGCTTGGCTGTGGTATTTGAAAGAGACATGCAAAAAGTTTCCATGTTTTTGCTTTCTCTGTTTGTAGCTGCACAAGCTGGGGCTGTATAAACATGCAGAGATGCAGGTCTGGGATACCTTCATCTCATTTCTGGTACTCTTAGCATCTATCACAGTATCTATTGTAAGGATGAAGGCAATGCAAACAACGAGATCCTTTTAAGCAAAGGTACTGGGGAAAGTCCCCCCGGGCGCGGAGAGGCAGCTCCTGCTGCCAGCCACCCCCAGGCAGGCCCATCGGAGACGGGGCAGAGCCCTGGTGCTGCCCAGCTCCGGCCACAGCGATGTGCAGCTCCGCAGAGCGGGGCCCGTCCTGCCCTGCCTCTGGCAGGGTGAGCCCCGTCCGCTCTCTGGGATCCGGCCATCCCTGCCCCGCTGCAGGCACCAGTCCTTGGAGGGCGAGAGTCGAGATTGTTTAAAAAGTTGGATATCGCACCAGTGCAACATCACGCGTTACTTCGTGCAAGGGACACTACAGAGCATCCCTGCTACCGTCTTTGGACAGCAGTAGCGTGATGGATGTGCTGCTCTGAGCCATGGACGCAATCCAGGAAAAAAAATCCTCACTGGCCAGTGTCCCCATGGGGGTTTCCCAAGCCAGCAGTTCATGCAGTGTGCAGGATGAGGCCAGGACATTTAATGCAAGAGTGAGCATCCGCTCCCGGGAGGACCCTGTCTACAAAAGCAATACAGCAGCACCAGCTACTCTGCTGCTCATTTTAAAAGTGTGACACAAACTTATATCACAAGATTAGATTAGTTTTTCTTGCCATTCTTTTTGCTCTGTTTCAGCGGGGGAGAGGAAAAAAAATCAAGCCACAGCTAACATGATCAGGGTGTGCACGGTGAGTAGCCCAGAATGCTGTGAAATCACATAAAAGATTTGATCAGAGTCAATATTGGCTGCTGGGCTATAATAGCTTTTGTGATTCTCCTAACAGGATTTTAATTTTATGTTTATTATTTGGGGACTAGCAGAGCACAGGAAATGCCTGCGTGGTGGTGTGGGCCCCCTTTCCCTCAGTTCTCTGGAAGCCTGGGAAGACTCCAGTGCAAAGCAAGCTGACTTTCAGTATTTTTAATTTTTGCTTGTGTTCCCCATGCTTGGCAGGAGAGAGTGAACTTAATTAAAATCAATGGAGAAAAAGAATGGTATAAATCACAATATGAATATTCTCAGTGTCTGTATGCAAGTGCAGCACACAGCTCCTGCCGGCATTCAAAACCAGCAGCTCCTTCAAGGCACGGAGGAGCCTCCCTGCCCTCCATTGTCTCCAACAACAGCTCTTTGGAGCACTGCAGCTCCACTTTGGAGGCTGCTCCCTCCCTCCCTTGCTTACCCTTTGCCAGGTTGGGAGATGGTTGGAAGCAGCCGGGAAGATGCTTCGGCAGAGCCTGCTGGTGTCTGCTGTCCTGGGCAAACAGCAGGTTGCCTGGGCAGCCCCCCCGGGGCACCCTCATTTTTCCTTTTGTTCTGGCTTTGGCATTTTCCAGGGGTGAAGGCGAGTTGTCTGATCCTTTTTCTCAGCCAGGAAGCTTCGTGTGGAAGCGTGTGCTTCCCACAGCAACACGGAGCATGGTCCTTCACTCCACCTGCAACGCCCAGGGCCTCCCTGCTGCAGAGTGAGAGCTGGGGACACGTCTGGGATACAAATGGCAGGAGCAGGAGAGGGGCTGCTCCCCATGGCGGTTTGGCTTTTGAGAGCCCCATCACAGACCCTGAACCGTCACAGGTCAGAAAATGGGAGCAAAAGAACAGGGGAGAGGAGCAGCGGGAAGAGGAGATGCCAGGAGGGAAACTGCCAGAGCCAGCACCCCGCTCATTCCCAAATGGGCTGTTTAAGGGTAATCTCTGATTGCTTTTCTGAAGCAAATAACAGCTTTTTAGAGCCACCTACCAGCAGACGTTGATGGACTTTAAAGCTTTTACCATGTCTGTCAGAATTTAATTGCCATTTGCAGTACGCTAAGCTCTCCAGTGGGTTAACACAGAGCCAGGAGCGCCTTGCCCTGGACTCGCTGGGCTCCGCTGCCACCCGGCATCAGCAGCCGCAGCCTTGGCCAGACCTCGCGTGGTCCAGGGCCAGGGAGGCACCAGGCTGTGCCGGGGATCCAGCCACCCCGGGACGCAGCAGGGACAGCCTGGGCAGCCCTGGTGCCGTGCCCCGCGGCAGCACCGCACGGGAGACTTGGCGAGGGCACCCAGGCGTCCCTCCCTGCAGAGAGAAGACCCTGCACTGCTGCTCTGCAGGCTCCTGGAGTGCTGCTTTTGGGATGTTAAAGCACTATATGGGGCCACAAAGCAGAGAGGTGGCCTGTTGGCGACCTAAGCCCTGCAGGGCTGGCAGTCTCTGCACAGGCTGTGCTGTCCTGACCTGCCTCCTCCCCACCATGAGAATCGGTAGCCAACACCGTACCGGGATCGGGCCTCCCACCACTTTTGGCTGCCACCGTAGCCACCATGCAAGAGCTACGGGGCTTTCTCTCTCCATGCAGCCAGGGGTTCAGCCTTAATAAAAGAAAAAATCATTATTCCATTGTATAGCACTGCATGCCAATCCCTTCCAGATGAATTAATTTCTTAATCACACTTTTAATGGGGGAGACCGTTAGAGCCCATGCGGGAGTGGTTAATATTAGTACTATTTAACTGTCGAAAGCTTTTCATATCGTAAACCAGGCTCACGGTCGAACAATAAAACTCACAGTTTAATTGGTGGGTAACAGGCCTCCTGGCACTCGTAGTTTCCGACGGCTGACAGCAGCAACGCCGCACGCCGGACCAGGACAGCCGGAGAGAGGCTCTGCCACATCCTGCACCCCGGCAGCGTCCCGGCCCCGCTCCCACTGCTGTGGCACTGCAGGGCAACCCCGGAATGAGCGGGGGGACACTCACCCCCCCCCAGGCTGGATGGATCACTGCCTGTAGCGGGTACACACGAGTGGGTGTGTGGCGCGAGCGAGCACTCAGCATGTATGTGGGCTGTTCATGACTGCATTTTTCTTCCAGTCAATCTTTCACAGATTTATGCTGGAGAAATGGGAGCATTAAATATCCCCTTGCTGTAATTCAGCATGCAGCAAGAGATACAGATTTAAATATTTAGTAGCACATAACTGGCTAAAAGCCTCAGCAACATTTTTAAAAATCACTTCTTAATAAAACTGGACTGAAATATTCCCTACAGTTAGAATTTATGGCTGGTAATTGGTGTTCTTGTGATAAATAGGAGTGAATATATATTTATGAACAACAAATATTAATGAAGAAATAATACGGGAGCCCAACTTCAGGCTGTGCTGCTTGCTGTTACTCTACAGTATTCCCCAAGGAACGCTGACATCAGGCAAACACAAAGGCCAGATCAACAGTGCTGTTTGACTGAAAAATCCAGGAGAAAGGGAGCATGGTCCTGGGGCACAGAGGCTGGCTCTAGAGGTGGCTGGATTCAATGACAGCCTCTGCATGCAGCCGTACAGGCGCACATACATCTGATGTGAACCCTGCTCCCTTGGCTACGTATCAGAGATATTGAGGATCTGAGTTGCAGCCTGCAAACACTCCAGCACTATTGATTCTTATCATGGGTGAGCCATTAATTTGCATGTGTTCCCCCATGATTAAAAACCTGGAGGCAAAGCCCATAGTAACTGCTCCTCTTCTCCTGTGTGATGGCAGGAAGAGATTTATCTCCAGGTGATGATCTTGATTACCGCTTAGGCTCAGCACAAGCAAGAGCAGCATGTTGATTTCTCTTCATTTTTCACCCAGCAGGAACCGTTTTAATGCCTGCTGCCTTCTGCACCAGAATCTCGAATTAATGCATGAGCCAGACAGAGGGATTCCAGAGAACACCGTCCACCAGCTGATGGGTCCTCACCTGAGCACAACTTTGCTCTAAGCCAGTGCGAGGCTCTGCCTGAGCCCGAGCTGGGCAGGGAGGCAGATGAAAGCCTGGCTGGCATTTGCAGCACGTGGGCACCGCTGATACGCCTGTTGGAGCTGAGTGGAGTGAGCCATCAGGCTTCCCAAGGTCCGTGGAGGGCACCAGAGCCTGCAGACAAGGCGGTCTGAAACACGGCACTGACACAATCCCAGGGGACCGGCTTCAGGGAGTTAACTCCGCAGCACGAGCAGCTGGAGCAGCCGTCGCACCTCGAGCCTGGCCGTTCCCCTGCCTGCTGCCGTAACCACCCTCCCATGAAGGCTGGCACTCTCCACCACGGTCCAACAGCCCAGAAGAGCCACACTGTCTGTGAAAGCCACAGCGGCCAAAGGAAACATTTCTAGCATTAAATAAAAGAGACGTTTTTATTCTGCAGTAGAAGCTCTGTGATCTTGGAACAGAATTTGCATAAACAGAAAATTTGGCTATAAACAATTTCAACATTAACTGGTATTTACATATAGAACAACTCACTCAAAATACAATTAAAGGCCTTGATGGATTGGAAAATGTCAAAACATTTAAAAGGCTTCAACACAGATGTTTGATTTACGTCTCCTTGGTCCGACATAAAACTGGAGTTTGTTTACATTTTCTCTGCCAGAGCCCAGAGCACATGGAGATTCTGGCTCCCTGCATCAACAACATGGATTATCTGCATCAGCACGTGCAGAGATCGATTTACTGGTTATTCCCCCACATAGGGAATCATCTGTGTTTTCTCTAAGAACAAATTTAAAATGAGGTGGCTATGGCTGAGATCCCCAGGCTCACATCACAGCAGTCTCCACTCACTCAGTACACCTACAGGAATCTGCAGAGCCCCTATTTTTCATATTGTCCAGAAAAGAGAGGCTGGGAGGGTGCCATTCATCCTTTAGAAAGACTGAACTATTCCAGCAGAAGGCAAGACCTGTATCTCACCCTGGGCTGCCTGAGAACAGAAGCATCCCAAATCAGCAGCTGCTTTTGCCTTGGGCCACAACTTCTGCCCGTCCAGAGAAAGCATCTGACTCCTCAGCATTCACCAAAACAAAACCTGAAACCCACCTCTCCTGACTCCCGACCACGTCCCCTGCTCATGAGCTCCTTCCTTCCACCCACCAAAAAGCTGACTACCCTACACAAAGTGGAACAGCTCCAGCAACAGAATAAAACCCATCTCACCCCAAACAGGCTGCTACTGCAGACAGGGCACTGACACAAGAGGTGGAAGATACGCGTTCCAGTGCCCTTGGAGGGGAGGGAAAGCCCAGCCCAGCCCCAACCCATCCTCGAAGATGCCCTTCCAGAGTGAGGGGCGAAGGAAGGAGCCTCGCTGGCGTTGCGCACCCACAGCCTGGAGCTTGCCAGGCAAGAGCTTTGCAGCACACGAGGGCCAAGCAAGGCGGTGGGAACCAGGCTGCGTGCTTCGGTCTGGTCCAGTTTCATTGCATCAGAGCTTGTCTGTCCAGGACCAGCACATGAAACAACCCAGCTGAGACCGTCCTGACTACCAGGAGTTAAGGATCCCTGGAAATCTTACCAGACACCTGGTATTTTTACCCCCAAGTTCTCTGCCTCTGACTGCACACTCAGGTTATCTGGTAGCGAGAGGAGTGCTGGAGCTTGAGTTGCTTCCCCAGACCACACCAGCCTAACAAGGCTCACCTACTGCTGAAATAAAAAGCAACAGGACTTGTCCCGTCTGTCCGTTCCTAGAACATTTCAAAAGCTGCTCACAGCTGTATTTCTTCTCTTCAAGGTCAGACAGATTCCTTAAGGGCTACAGGCTGAACAATTCCACATACGTCCTGAAAATACAGAGCTTTATTTATAAACCGCCTAATATATTTTAAAGGGCAGGCACTCCACATTTTACTTTTTATTGCCACTTATCTTCCATCTCTGTCGCTGTGTTTATCCTCTGCTATGCAAAGGCGCATATCCGCAGCCCTCTGTTGCTGTAAGGCTGACATGGCAGAACACCGGGAGCTCAGTCAAGTGCAGCCCTTGTAATCTGTCAGAGCGCTCACGGAGGAGATCCACACACTTTCCAAAATACCACTGAGCATATAAAGCAAAGCAAAAAACCCATAAGCGATCATTGACCATGGAGCTCAAAGGAGGCAAAGACTGAGAGCTACGCTCGTGAAAACCACAAAATTAGCCCAGGAATGCAGTGCGTGAGCAGCTCCAGAAGGGAACATGCTTTGCTGCTGGCAGAGCAACGCCCTTGGCATCAGGAGCTTGTTCAGCTCACAGGGAGCCATGTGCCTGGTAAACACTCTTTTACGCTTCCCTCTGGGCTACAGCAACAACCTGCAAGGACAGATGCCCACCGCCGGCTCCCAGTGACACTGGGAGCAGTGTCCAGCACACTCCGGAAGCCTCACGGGGCTTTGCGTGGGGGGCAGAGGCCCTGAGCAGCACTTCCATGCAGCGCAGAAGCTCTGGGACGTGGCTGCCGGCTGGAGAGGGGAGAGGTGCTGCACATAGAGCCTGTGCGGAGACCACCTGCTCCGCTCCCCACCACTCCTGCCTGGGCGATGCCGCTGGAAGCCCCCCTCTGCCCACAGCCCCCGCCAGCTCCTGGCAGCACCAGCCTGCCCACCAAGGTCATCAGCACTGTATTAATTGGGCTTGCAGAGGGTTCTTGTCTCTCATTAGTCTACTACTCAACGTCCATTAGCTCCTGGCAGGGCCTTCCTGTATTAAATCCTCAGCCCGAGCCCTCCTTCCCAGGCCATGGTGGAGCCCTTGATTAGAGCTGCTGCTGCTATTGCCCAGCAAGTTGCAAGCTGTAATTTATTACAACGCAGCATATGGATGCTCTCTTTTCCCATTTGTCTGCATTAAATAATTATTTAAGCTATATTAGGTATTTATCAAGTAAACTGTCAGCATCTGAAGTTTCCTTATTGTAACTGGAGATTGAGAGCAGCGATTTTGTATGCATCCTGGCCCTTGCACGGAAAGGGCTTTCTGCAGGCTGAAATTATATGAACATGATGTTTTATGAGAAACTAGAACTTAACCTCACAATTTTGGTGGAGGTGAGGGGAGCCAGGCTCGCCAGGTTGCCTGGCATAGCGAGGGGCTCCCAGCTGTGCTTCTCCTAGAAACTTAGGGGCAGCAGCCGACGGTGGGGCAGCGGCAGCCAAACCAGCACAAATGCTGCCCCAGGTTAAAGGCACGGAATGTGACTCCACAGGGCTCCTCCGCTCCTCCTGTGCAGGCCTGTGCCGGAGTCATCCCCACACCGACCCCGGTCCTGCCACCCCCATCTCTCCTGGGTTCTGAGAGGCCTCCCCAGGAGCATCACCGCAGCGAACTCAAAGCTTGCTGCAAGCCAAGCAGGGTCCAGCCCTCAGCCCCAAACCACAGTGCAGGAGCGGGGTCCTGGGCCACAACCCCCCCCCGGGCAGGGCTGCCTCTAGCCCCGGGCAGTGCCCCGGAGAGCCCCAGTGCCGCTGCGGTTCGGTGTTCCCATAGGGAGCTCCAACACTCCTGACTCAGGAGCCGAAATGGGGAGGGAGACTGTGTGCAGCGGCAGCCACTCCTGCCCTCCTGAGTGTGCCCCCTGAAGCCCCAGGAAGGCCGGTGAAGAGGCCTGGGCCAGGAGAAGGGCTGCAACAGCTCCTCTTCCTCACCTCCAGCTTCGGCATTTCTCTCTCCCACCCCAGCTCTGACAATTTCCACAGCAGGAACCCTGTGCGCTGGAAGCTGCATCCTTTAATTTCCCAGATGTCTCAGGCTGCTCCTTGCCTTTCTCTCCCTCCCCATCTCTCCTCTCTGCCGAGCTGCAGGTGCCTTCCTCCATGTCTTGTCCAAGCTGGACATCCACATGGGGAAACCGAGGAGATGCTATTTAGAAAATACGTCAGCTCTTGGCAACCTGCATATTTGAGGGATTTAGCAGCTCTCCGCATGAGCAGCAACTGCAGCAACCCCAGCCGCACGCCAGCCATCACCATAACTACAGCCTGTGTCAGCCTCTCACAGCAGGTCGTTCAACGGATTAATTTAAAAGGCTTCAGTTTGGCTGATTGCTTCTCATTTGCCTTGAACCACTGTCAGGGTGCTGTGGCGGAGCTGTAGCTCTTGTCCTGGCAGCCTCTCCTCACTTCACCAGATGGCCGCCTTGGCAATTGCACATCAACCGAAGAGGCTGAAGATTGAGGGTGCACACCGGGCAAGCCCCAGGAGATGGCACAGTGCTCCTTCCCATCCTCGGCGGAGGCTTTGGTCTGCATGGAAGGAGTCAGGGAGTTCTGGGCAGTGCCTCGGCACCCCGAGGAGGCCTGGCAGGGCCGTGGAGTCAGCTCTTCTGGAGAAATCAGCAGCAGGTGGCTGTTGTGGGATCAGAACAGTATGGAGAGCCCAGAGGAGAGGGCTCACGTGGGTGAGGATACGGGGTCCCAGCAGTGCCACTGCTTCCCGGTGGGAAGGGTGCAGGGGTGCAGCAGAGCCCAAGCAGCAGAGCCCTGGTGCTCTGCATGCACCTCCAAGCCTGGCGTCAGCTCTGGGACAGGGTCCGTGTTCAGGCCCCTTGGAGGTGCCACTTGCCCCTTTGCTGTAGGAAAGCCTGCACAGGCAAGGGCTGCTGGCCTGCATTTTGCTCGGTGTTTTTCATCTGGTTTGTGTGCCTAAGCATAGCACTCTCCACAAGAGTCACATATCACTCCACCAACAGCTTCAACCCATGAAAAAAAAAGAAACTACAAAGACTGATGGACAAGTTACTTCTGACACACACAGCACAGATGCCAGCACTCAGTGTGTTTGGACTGGGACCGCATCGTGAGATGATTAGTACAGAGATGGAAACCCATCCAGTTTTCAATTCCTGCAAGAAAGCACATAAGCCATTTCTTCCTTTATAGATTCTTGACACTTAACCTACTCAATGCTTTTTATTTGCATTGATCACATTTTATAGTATGATTAAATTTGTATGGAAGAGAACCAATTAGTTTTGTTTTACACTTATTGAATCCACTTTATGGTCAGACAAATTAACTCTCCGCAGTTAGCTTGATTTATCCAACAGCATAAAGCTTGACAATCTGTACTCTCAGATAATCAGTTTTAAAAGAATTATCTTTATTGTTATTTTCCCTGCTTGAGAGAAACCATTAAACCTGGAGGCAGGTATGAAGAGGAAGCAAACACTGTGAGCAGACTGGCCTTGTCTGGAGATTTCAAAACCAAACACGCCTGTTTGCCTCCTGACAGGGCTTTTGCCGAGAGGCACCACCGTGTTCTGCACAGTGACTGTCTCTTGGCAGAAAGCAAGTGCCGACACAGTGACTTTCTCTTGAGGAATGAGTGCTGGTCTGTTTTAGAAAGGTTGCTTTACCCACCATCACGGAATGGCACATAGGCACAGGACGTAACAGAGGAGTGGGTATCCAAGCTGGTGCCCCGGGGAGCAGCTGGAAATGCCGAGCTAAGAGGATGCCATCCACAGAAAATTACCAACAGGAGAGCTAGCGGAGAGGCTTCAGGGAAGCGAGCGGTCTGGGCACCCTGTCTAGACCTGCCAAGGATGGAGACCTGCCGATAGACACCCCTTCCCCTCGGCTTCCACCTGGGGTCTGCCTGTCCCGGCTGGCCTGTGGTCTGTCCTGAGGATGGGATCTGTCCCCGCTGCTGCGGCAGTCCCTGTGCCACTGTTTGGTGCCCAGGGCAGAGCCCAGCAGAGCCGTGGGGCTCGCGGCCCTGGTCCAGGTGGGCAGCCGGTGCCAGACGGGACACTGGCAGCTACAAATGACCCGACAGCCCTGCTCCAGCTGCGTGGGCAGCTGGCTTCAGCAGCCTGGGCACTGGCAGACCTGGACACCAGGACGGACGCTTGGCACAACCTCAGCGCCGCAGTGAGAATCCTGCTTCCTCCCGATACCCCTGTACCAGGGAAGGGCTCCCAAAGCAGGTGGCAGAGCGCAGAGAAAGACATAGCTGTGAGTGATGCAGGAGGAGGAATAAGTGGCCAAAAACTGTGAAAAATCTCTCCTGAGAAAGGGGTGGAAGTGCTGATCAGGAGTGGTAGAGCGGATGGCCCTCATCAGAAGTGTGTGTAAGTGGGGCAATCCTTGCTGCACCCAGCACCCAGCTCAAAGTGCATTGCTCTTTTCCATTACTATGTCATTATAGGTATGCCTGTCAGGATCAGGCACAGGGCATAGCTGATGGCTGCCCTTAGGAAGTTGCCCACTCCAGGGCGGTCCCTTCTCTCTCTGCCATTTGGGCAGGGCACACAGTTTGGAAGAAATGATTGCCAGTGCTGGTAATGTGTTTCTCCGAGCTGGAACAGACTGCTTCCAACTCAGCACATGGAGATGGGTCTCCTAGCGAGCCTGTCTTCCTCTGGTGTAAGCATTCATTAGGTTGGGCTCAGCAACATGATCATGTCTAGCAGGTCCCATCAGAAAGGAGGTTTATTACTGGCCACTGACACAAGAACAAATGGGCCAAAGACGCTGCCTGGCACCTGGGCAGCTCTGAAGCCCAACCTCATTTGTATTCGGCAGCTACAAGTAAAAAGAATTTGTTCCCAGTTAGTAAATGAGATTTAGTTATTAAATTGGCTCATGTGAGAGGCTGCCAGTTGTTCTCATGCAATGCAATAAATGAAGAGATGAAAGCTTATTATTTTATAAGAAGGAGCTGTTTCCTTACAGGACTAGGTGCTGGGGAGATGTTATTTTTTGGCAGACAGTGGCTGTGTTTGATGATCATTCGTTTCAGGGATCTTCGAAAGGTAGTCAGGGTGCTTCGTAAGTCTGCTGAACTGTCGAGGGGGAGCCCCTTCCTGGCAGCTCTGTTGCCACCAGCCCCC
>JANZLQ010000064.1:19960060-19993871 GCA_026212715.1 Elanus axillaris
CCCCCCCCCCCCCCGGCCTCCTCAGCCGTGCTCCTGTCGCTGGTGCACGCCTCAGACAGCAGGGACAGAAGGAGCCCAGCCAAGCTATCCTGTACAGTAGCTAGCGATCCACTTAGGGCTGCGGGTCCAAGACAGAGAGGTATGGAAACCCGGTATTGTAGAACTGAAAACTGTCCCAGGAAAAAGGAGATCTGGAAATCTAGAGAGCAAATCCATTATCAAGCCACTGTAGTCTCCCCATTCCTTTGCCCTTTCTCTCACAACCTCTAGCCAAGTCTAGTCCCTTGCTAAATCCATGCAGACAGACACCAACATAGTCTAGCATTTGTTGGCAAACATAGAATGATTCTTCTCTTCATGACAGAAAAAGATCTCCTTGTCTGGTTCTTATAAAGGTCTTGCGGTCGTCTGTTCTGCAAACGTATCATGTGTAGATCCTATACCATAAAACTCCAAAGTAGCATCTCTTATCAGACATAAAACTATTCATTCTCTAAAAATACAGAGCCTAAATATGATACTGACAGGATATCAGCAATAGCCTTACAAACTGGGTAACGAAACTGTAGTCTGGAGGACTGTACCCAGCAAACAAAGCGATCCCAGCACTCCTCTAAAGCAGATACTAACTTTGCAAGGTCCTTAGAGGACACAGTTGCTCCTGTCCCTTTGCAAAGATCCTCTTGAGAAGCTTCACATGTGCAGACGACACAACTGCCATTTGGCCAAGCCATGAAGTACTATGAAAGTCAAAGCTCGCACTGGGAGTAGCATGCCATCTGTTCAGGCTTGAAAGACAGGAAACAACTATCAAAACTACAGTCTAATCATAATCAGCTGGCTGGCAGCTAACAAGCGTACACGCTGTCTGGCGAAGAGCTAAGATGCTTATCAGTTGAGCATCTTGCAAGAGAGAAATGGGCTGAGGGAGAAATGCAACAAGAGCAGGCAGCTAAAACAAGGCTAATTAAAGAGGGGAGTCATGTAGTCCAATGAAAACTAGGAACCAGCTACACAAGGTTCCTCTCCTTGCACCTGTACACCTCTGGTTAAATTCATATCCACTATTAAACAGTAGGGAAAATATGTAGGCCAGGAAGCAGCCAAATACATCTGCAAGAACAAAACTAAAGCCTACAACAGAGATGGGAGCTGAGTACTACATGTGAACCACGAAGCACAGGAACTAAAATATGCACTGGATAGAAAAGCTTAATCTATGGGAAAGTACACAGGATGTTCTGTGAAAAAGGACACTGACAGCTCATGTGGGGTTGCTGGTGCGCTTGACCCCAAGAGGGGTGTCACAGTAACTAGTAATAATGCACTGTTGCTTGGCGTTCGCTATTGAGCCCAATAAGGAAGTGACAAATTCATTGTGGAATTAAATCTTCGCTCAGAGAATTGTTCTGGGGTCAGTTCTCCAGCATGTCTGGAGTATCTACATCACTAATGGCTGGTGGGTGAACAGATGTTCCTGGGATAACAAGGCTCTGGAAGGAGATAAACACAGCAAATGCATTTGAACCTAAGGAGATGCCAAATTTTAAATCAGTCAGAGTCTCATCCTCACCAACCTGTCTGAATTTCCAGCCAACTGACAGTCACCAGGGAGCACACACCCATTCACGCTCTGTGCATCCAAACCAGCAGTCTGCAATTGTTTATTTGAAGAAACATCAAAGGATTTTGCATGGACAAACCACTCAGCAGCCTCAGAAAAAATGAAAGCAAAGAACACCAGACTTATCCTTCAATAAAGCACACTCGGGGGCAGACAGCAAATCTTCAGAAACAGCAACACTCCACCGGCTTTGCCTGTGAGCTGCAGCAAGTCGTCACTATCGGCCATGAGAGGAGGGACCAGGCAGGAGTTTTGCAACATGCCCAGCCCACCAACATAGATGTACAAAGGAAGAGGAAGAATTATATGATTATTACAAAAAACATGGGGCCTAATGACTATAGTACCCATGGACAGGGATGTTGTGGAAAGGGGAATGATAAATTGACCTGCTGCAGAGCTGTCCTGTTTCAACACCTTGTTGAAAGCCCCACCTGAGTAACACCAATATTTAATTTTGGGCAAACTGGAAGATAAAGAAGATGAAAAACTTAACAGAGACATATTCACTGTAACAGCTGTGACAGCTATTCCTCAAGCACCACAAAGCACAGCCCTGCCTGTGCTTAGCTCTGCAGAGTAAATGGTAATTACAGTTTGCCAATCATTGTTGCTTCTTTATTGATGACAATGGGGAGATGAAGGACCTGTGATAGACATAGATTCTCCTGAAGCTTCTCTCTGCCATTTGCTGTTTCAAGCTTGCAGTTTGAATCAAAGAATTTGCTTAAAATGTGTTTCAAGGATTTTTCTACGTTTCTGTTCTGTATGTAAAAAGCTTGAATTGTTTCTGAAATGGCCCTGTTTCAGTAGTCTTCAGCACACAGCAAAGTGCAGCAACGCAGATGCCATAAAATAATTGGTGCTGGATCGCACCTACAGCATCCTACCAGCAAACTCATGAATCTCCTGCATTGGTCTTGATTAAGACCTACTTTGAGGCACAGTCTGAAGCAGCCTGTCCTTCTAGAAACAGAAAGCATGTTGCACTGGATTAAGACGAAAGGCTAACAACTCCAGGATCACAGAACATCCCGCATGCACCCACAGCAAATGGGAAAGAGTACCAGGCGGGATAGGCAGGAAATATCCCTCTTCACCTGGCCCAGCCCCACACCCTGTTAGAGCTGCCATTCCTGCAGACTGCGTGTGTGCTTAGGGTCTGAAATACAAGATAATATTGATTGCCCTGTCACTTGTTAATTGAAACAACTCAGTAAGCCAAAGGTAGCTGAGTGCAGTCAAGGCTGGGTACATGGAAGAGGACGTGCACAGCGTCTGCGCAGCACAGTGCGAGGAGCAGGGGGTCCAGTCCAGGGGTCAGAGGCAGGTCCTGTCCCCGCTCCCCAGCTCCTGCTGGCGGATGGAAGCGGAGCCCGGGCCGGGAGGACACTCCGCAGAGAAGGTGGTGGCGAGGTGACAGCCCTGTTTCGAGTCAGATGGAGGGAACGGACAGCCCCTCTCCCAAAAATGAGGCACTTTCTTCAAGAGCTGTAGCTCCAAAACCACTTCTCTGCAGTTGAAAAATTCCAGGACATGCATCTCCTTAACTGTGAAGAACTGCAGAATGGGAGCAGCTCGAAGCTCTGACCCCAGACAGCTCCACCACCCCAGGGAAGACCTTCCAGGTGCAGGGAGCCCATTTCAGAGAAGGAACTAACCCCAGGAAGTTTTCAGGCTGCTATGATACATCCAGTTTAGCTTTTTAACGTTTGCTTTTCTTTTTCTCCTGTCTTTGGTCTTTCGTTTGTTTCTGGAACAATAACAGGAGCAGATAAGCATGCTTTAATCTGCTCCCAGCGAAAAGGTGGAATGCTGATTGCTTGCTCTGCCTCTTCTGGCCAAGCATTTTTATCCTGCATTGCTATGGGGAAAGGTCTTGGCTCTTCAGGCTCCAGCTTTTGTCTTTTTGTGAGCTGAAGGGTTTTTCCCAAAGTGAGTACTGAAATGCTTCAATGATCTTTAAAAAAAAGTTGTGCAGATTTTGTGAGATTTTGGACTGCAGTAAAAGAAAAATCTAACAAGCTGAATGTCATTTTTTTCTAAGGAGATAAGAAAAAGGCTACTGGAGCTGTCAGAGTTTAAGCTTCAACCTTTATGTTTACAAAGCAAAAAGGGCAATTAAATTTGGAAAAATAAATCTTTCCAGGACTCTGCCAGTGGTTCTTCTGGTTTGTACTCAGACTGCTGAATGACAGGCTAGCGCCTTAGGCAGGGACTCAGAATAGAGCAGCCCTGACATTTCTCTGATGCTAAGTAGTGTACCCTAATAAAGATGTTCTTTAAAGCCATTCCCTCTTGCCTGGCAACCAGGAGTTACAGAGCATCCCCACTGCAATGGGACTGCCTGCCTACTCCATGCCTCCCCACGCCTGGCACTCTTCTTCCCTCCCGGCTGAGCTGTGGCTGCTTCAGACCTCCTGTAAATCTTTGCCACTGAATTTGAGGAAGAAATTGTCAGCATAAAACACGAATATAGTTAATAGGCAAATTCTGTGCTTTCACCTCCTGGCTATTTCACAAAGCCTGTTTTCACAGAGGTGTTGACGGACAGAAAACATAATGGTCCTGCAAGCACAGAGTCAATAAACAAGCAGAGACCACCATGTGGCAAGGACGTCTGCCCACACTTGCAACAAGCCACAGCCCCTACAGCATCTAAAAGAGCAGCTGAAGAAAGATCTATTTTCTCAGTACACAGAGAAAGTTCCTCTCAGATCTCTGCCCCCCACCCCGCCAGTTAGGAGCCCATGGGCACATCAGCACAGGTCCTTGGTACAGGGCACAGGCTGCAGACAGGAGCACCCCTGATGCCAGCTGTGAGGTGCTGTCTGCCTTTCAGGGAAAGACTCCATTCCCTTTGCATTCCCTTCCCATAAGGCTCCAGCTCTTCACACATTTCTACTCTCTGCAAAGACCAAAATGCAAAAAGAGAAATGAACAGAAGTGGGGGAAAGGCACTGGGAAGCCCATCTCCAAGTGTTAAGGGACGGCAGATGGTAGAGGCGCTGCTCTGCGACAGATGAAGCAGTCAGTAACGTATGTGTCAAAGGCAATGTCACAGCCTGCCTGGCTGCCTTAGCTCCCAGAGCTGCCAACCCCCATTGGACTTGGATCTCCTGAGGACACAGCACGTCCTTGCGCCTTCTCCCACAAAGCTGCATACACTGGCATTGGCACAGCCTGCAAGGGCAGCTCCTGGCCTCCTTGGGAAGCATGCACCAGTGTGGGGCCAGATGACATCCCTGCAGCACAGACTAGCTCAGCATTGCCTGGGTGTTAAATGTTCCTCACACGCTCAGCAAAGCATCATTGTTCCCTCTGCCATTTACCACCCAGAACAGCAGTGACTAAAAGCCAAGAATGGCTTTTGGCATATCTCCATATCCAGACTGATGCCTGGGCATGCAGTGCTGGGAGGGAGCCAGTCAGAGCAATGGCAGCACACGGCTTCCAGACGAAGAGAAGACCAAGGTCTACCTCCAGAGCTGGAGCAGGGCATCCCAGGGTCTCTGCACGCCCTGCTCTGCGGAGAGCTGTATGCATAGCAAGGAAGGGAGAAGATGATCAGAGTAAACTGGGAATGGAGCAGGGCAGGCATTGAACCTCGGGAAGCTCCAAATTTCCTCTTCATGTAGGGCCAGAATTATTCAACCCTGGTTTTGTGCTCCTGAGCTCACATGGCCGTCAGCGGCGATATGATGCAGCCCTGGTGTTCTTCCTCTGAAGCTGTTCCCTTACATGGCCGCTGGCTCAACACTCCAAGCCTCACCTTCCCTGCATCTCCTGGCTTGCCTGACACTTCAGCCCATTAAAGGTTGGGTGTGATTAACACACAGTCGCCCAGTTGCTTGTGCAGAAAAGCATCAGGTTTGCAGTGTTTGTGAGGAGGTCTCCAGTAGTGACGAATACTGTGTCATCACCTCCTCCCCCAAGTTCATAAGCCTGGGAAGAAGAGTACCACCCGCCTACTGGCCCAGAGCATTATAAACAGTGCAGGAGCATACGTCTGGGAGACAGAATTCAAATTGAATTAAGTTGTTGAACAAGCATGGGAAATCCGGCTCTCATTGTTTACCCAAATAAATGTACAGCCCAGAGAAGTTTCTATCTGCTAATACAGAGTTAGCGCTTTTGCAGAGCAGGAGTACACTGAAGTTGCAATGTCCTTGTTGGAAGCGGTTGTGTGGCAAGCTCACAAGCCTGCCAGGTTTTAAAAAAACCTGTTGGATCCTGCAGAAAATACCAGGCAAATGTAGAAGACAGGGGAATAGTAAAATGCCAGCTTTTTAATGAATGGATGGCTAGTAATTTGCCTCATTTGTTGTTTAAAAAAAAGAAGAATCTGGAGAAGTTATTCTAAGCATAATACAGGAACTGCTGAATTGGTTTTGCACTCCCCAGACAAGACAGGGAGAAGAAAATCATAAAGATGAAAGGCAGCTTTTAATTCTTTGCAGTATTTATTAGTCACAGGGGACGGTATAGATTTCTTATTGCAGTAAACTGTATGTAAATAAAGAGGTCATCGTAGTTCCTAGGAGTTGCTTCAGACTTTTCAAGGTATTCACATTGGTCCACAGGAAATACATGTATCAAAGGGTTTCACATACTGCAGATTTGCACAGGAACTACTGCATGTAAATGACACCCAAGTGTAGAATCCACATGCACCCTTCTTAACAGCTGCCAGAGACAGCTAAAAGAGACACACGAGGCAGCAATTGCTGTTTTCATGTTGGGCCCTGTCACAGCAGAATACGTGTTTACATTTATATATAGTTGACTGCATCAGGCAATAATCCTAAGTCTTCCATGCCCAAATAGCCCAAGGGCATACACAAACCACCCTAGGATGCAAGCCAAAAGCAGGGTTTCCTGGAGTCCCAAGGACAGAACTCATGGGATCTTCCAGGCAACAAGCAGGAAAGCAGCAATGGGACTACTGTGCAGCAAGCCAGTGGGGTCTGCTGCAAGACTGGTGCCATTACACCCCATCCTCCTGCTCTCCGCCACCCCCGGCCCTAGCACGCCCCCTCTGCGTGTCTAAACCAGGATGCATTCATCCCAGCCCATAGCCGTGCTGAGAACCACCCTTCGCAGCATCCGGATGAGTTTGGAGGAAACAAAGATGCAGTAATGGGCACCAACACAATGCAAAGACTTTTGTTCCCCTGGAATTTCCAGCTAAGATTGTTCAGGGATCTTCCACGTAGGTGACCGGTTTCCTGTGGTTTGCTCCAAGCTGTAAGCAGGCTGTCCACACTGAACGGCAAGGTAAATACCTGTAGATCACCCAGCACTGCCACTGTGCTTGGTACCACTGTCACAGAAGAAGCGAGCCACAGTCAAGGGCCGTGTCGCCTGGTGCAGTGTCCTTCTGTGGGCCACGGGAGCTCTTTCCAACAGCAGCAGCTGGAGCCCTGGAGTCCCAAACTGACTCAATAGTGCAGCCAGGTCTGAAGTGTGGACAGGAGCTGGCTCTCCAAAGCCTCCCGTAGCAGGGCTCCGCACAGCCCTGTGCAGGCTGGTCACCGTCCCATGCCATGTGCTGCGGGTGCAGGAGACATGCCGCAGAGGAACCAGCTCCCAACGACGGAGACCCACAGCAAGGTCAGGCAAAGTGCACCTTCAGACATCAGCTCTGCCACCAGCCCTGCTGCCCACCGGCTCTGCTGTCGTCACCGTGTCGCTCCTGCCCTCCGCAGCCTGTCCCATCTGCGGTAGCGTCCTCGGAAGACAGGTTGGATCACGCCCCGCTGCCATCCCCTGAAGCCTGGGGTGGGACCCACACGTCATTCGCTCCTACGGAGCTTGTGAGCCAGGATGCATTCAGCAAAGCTGGAAAACTAAATGCCTGGTGGTGGCGTTGCCTGTAATGCATCTTACAAATACTGAAAACTTAATTAATAATAACACTTAGCAATGCCATGCTGCCTTTATGTTTACAAAGCACTGTGTAAACATTAACTAATTAATCTACTGTACTTAGCAATTATATAGTGCTTTATATTTTCCAGATCCTGTGCAAACATTAGCTAATTAATCTACTTAATTATTTCCAAGTTTCATATTCCAGAGCGCTGCGTACCAGCAGCACAAGGAGGAGGCCTTCACAGGGATACTCCTGAGCGGCTCTTTGCACCCCCAGCGTTTGCAGCGCCTGCCACGTTTTGGGGAGACACCTCCAGCAGGCACGAATACTGCCAGCTGGGCCAAGGATACAGAAAGCCTCCAGGGAGCAGAGGCAGAGCCTTCTCCAGATGTTTGAAACCGAAAAGGGGTTCAGTGAACAGCAAGAATGATTTCACATTGACAACACCTGCTGTGCAGTGGAAGACTAAAGTTACTCCACAGATTAGCACATCAAAGGGAAATTTAAGAGGTGACTTGATCACAGCCCATAAGCTCCCCATACAGGGACAACATGTGAGATATCCAAATAATGTCTAGTTAGATTTGACACCTGGAAGAGAAAGGTAGGAGAACTGGAAACTAAATTCACTTTTCTAAAAGTGGCTGTGAGCAACACCTGGTCAGGAAAGACCATGCTGAGGAGCAGCTGGAATGAAATTTGGGAATTGCTATTCGGTGTACTTCTCTAATTTCTGTGGGCTTTGCTGTTGCCTCCGGGTTGACCACTTACAGAACACACTCTGATCGAGGTAAAGCACCCAGGTTTAAAAAAAGACATGCGCAGGTATGAAGCATGAGCCTCCTGAGGAAGCGGGGGCCGATCCGCAGCCACACAGTGTGGGCGGCAGCAGCCACGGCCTCTCCCCTGCACTGAGCAGGGAGATGGACTGTCCTGCTGCCACAGGGTGTCCAGGAAATTAGACGAGCCACCCCAATAGCCAAACTACAGAAATACGGAGCATTTTCTGTCGGAAAGATCCTAAAAGAACTAGGTCTGCCAATCAAACACTCTCTAAACAAGTATTAATGTACACCCACTCATGCAGAGCTGCATCTCTCTGCTGTTTATTGCATTTTAACATTGTCAACAGAGCTTGCTGAAGCACTCACAGTGCTCTGCTGACCTCCATTATTTATGATGGCATGCGAAATTGATTGTGGTTGAAAGATCCTTACTGGAATAAAATGAGCTTCTCAATTATTGCCACACAAATAAATCTCTGTTTTCCAGTGATCCCCCCTAGGGAGCACTTGCATAACCCTGAGTTCATGACAACAGATATCTCCAGCTGGCAAAATACAGGTGACTGCATTGCAATCATTGTCAAGTTACAGGATGGCAGAGGGCAAGCGATTCTGCATATGACCACAGGGCAGTGAGGCTGTGGGGACAATGCAGGGCTTACTGGTGTTTCTAGATGGATAAATGATAAACTCTCCAGCAAAGCAAGTTGTGATCATTTTTGATAACTTTCTGTCAAACGCAGTGCAGGAAATATGCACAAAGTATAAATGGGATTATGAACAGGTGAACAAGACGAACAAGCCTTTCAGAGACCCAACCTCCTACTTGCCTTTCCCCTCTCAGAACATTCTCAGCTAGATGTAATGTAATAAAAGAACTTAACCCGTTAAAGCAATTCCAAGAGAAATCTTGCCACTGGTTTCCTCTGTGTCTTCCCCCCAAAACACAGAGCTCTACAGATGCAATGGCAAGATTGCACAGAGCATCCCCACCTGTCTGCCTCCTCAATCTCCTGCTGGGGCAGCACCACGGGGCTGCAGGGAAGACCCTCGCCCCGCAACTGCATGGACTCCCAGCATCTGCTGTCCTGCCCAGAAACACCAGCTTCTCCGCAAGGCTGAGCCCTGGCAGGGCTGACTTTCAGCTACCAGACTTCCCTCCCAGAACAAGGAGTCAGCGGGTCGCCAAAATGGAACGAGGTACACAAGGAAGAAAAAGAGCCGTGGAGGGTCCTGCCCGTACTGTCCTGCACCAGGACTGTGAGCAGAGCTGAGAGAGGGAAGCCCAGCCTGGGAAACCACATGCAGGCGAGCCCTGGGGAGACACAGCCTCTGCCGCTCTGGAGAACTTCATGGGAACAGAGATCCACTGGGGCTGGGGCTCCAGCCCCCATTTCCCCACCTTCAGCAAGCCCACAATGGACCAAGGATCTCTCTTGCACTGGTTAGCACTGGGTTCTTTTACAATCCCTTGTTCTGAGTCTCCGGGGGGATTTGCTGTTCAGAGCATTCAGCTGTACTTTCTTGGTGACCTTGTATATTAAAGGAACATTATTAATTCTTGATTTGTTTAAAACAGTCTATTTTGACAAGATTGCAGGAGAAGACACCTCTCTGTTGAAGGATTACAGACTGTCTATTAATTAAATGCCAATAACAGAGCACTGAAAGCTTCCTAAAAGTCCACTAAGGAATCTCTCTCCCGGCTCCCTTCTCCCCTTTCTCATTAGAGACCTTTCTGAGAGCAGACATGTTACAGTAACTAGGTGTTTCCTAACGGTGCTTCTTTACAGCACTGTCACACAGGCACATATGCATAATTATTAAAAAATGTAATTTGGCCAGAAAAAAACTTGTTTCTCTATAAAAAAAGGGCACACGGTACAAATGAACTCCAAATCTTCTGGAGAACTATCCCGAAGAGCTCCACGTACATATTCGCTTCTAGCGAAACACATCTTGTACCGCAGTAAAGGTAACTTTACGTCTTTCATTAGCTGCTGAAAGCACACATACGCTCTCTGAATATGCAAACCAATAGAGCATTGCAGTGACAATACCTACTATCAAAGAGCAACCTCGGGTGGAAAGGAAAACAGTGAGGTTCCTCTCTTTAATCAAGATGTGCCTGCTATATTCACTGGGAAGCAGACTGAGATTAGGACTCTGCCAGCATTCCTGAAAAGGATTTCCTGTGTTCATCATGCAAGATGGTGAAAAACAAGTCCAATATTTTGCTGGTGATGTCATAAAAATGATTGATAATACTGAAAATGAGGCATCTTGCTGTGACAAAGTAAATGGCAACAACTTTCTACAAGTCTGGTCTTGAATAGGATATTACAATTTGCTCTAGTTTTTTTGGGGGGTAATCATGGATTCCATGTATAGAAGGTGTTTGTGCATTTTCCCCTGGCTATGAGAAGTTTTCAGTTTGATAGAAAAGGAGAAGAACGAAGTGCATCAGATAAACTGGCTACGTGTCATGATGGATGAGACAATGTTTGGACAGCAGTTTGCAAAAGCTTTATGTTCCTAGAGCAGATTTCATTGCTTAAAAATAACTAGTGCCTTCCAGAAGCCAATTTCTCTTTAGACAGTTTGTCCACGAAAAACCTGCTAAATACACCATCTATGTCATGTGGTATTGTGATGCTAGGACACTATATCCTCTGAACAGAGATGTTTGTCTCTTCTCTCGTGTCCCCTTTTATACTTGTCCCTGCCTAAGTCAGCCAAAAGACATTTATCTTGCATCAGTTTTGATGTCCATCTCTCCCTCTTCGCTCTACCTGCAGTGCCTTTTGGAGAGAGAAATGATCAAGGACTCAGACAGTATGCAAAGCAAGAGCAGAAGAACCATTTACATGAATGTGTCATGCACTGAATATTGTTTCTTATCACATTTCCTGTGAATTCTTACATAATGTTTTATATTTTGACTACTGGTACACACTGAACAGAGAGTTTCCTTGGCCTGCCTGCAACAATGCTGCACTTAATTCAGAACCTGTAAGATACATGAATAATTCAGATTGTTCGTTCCAGTGTGCCTTGCTCTACATTTGTCAGTAGTGGATAACACTCCACTTCATGTTGCTCTCAGCTGCCACTTCCACAAGGAGAACTACATACACAGACTCCTAGCTGAAGTCTCTGCTGCACGTACTTATCCACTGCTGGATGCACTGTCTTTGTTGGGGTGACCCTCACCATACATCGCTTCTCAGACTGTCGCTCCAGGAGATGGATAGCCAGCCAAGGAAGCAGGCTGTGTGTCTTGCAATTCAAATGTTATCCCATTTTCAGACGGTCTGCACCAGCCTGGATCACTGGAATCACCTTCTCCTGTGTCTCAGACTGTTCCACTGCAGACGAGGTCATCCCCCACCAGCGCTGCACGGGGCACTGAACTGTTCCTGCTTCCTTCTGAGCAGGGTTTTCCATGATGAAGGTCTCTCTCCTTGAAAAAAGTACAAGGTGGGGAGCAAGCCCCTGAGCACCACAAGCTTGACCTCTATAAGCTGCTAAACCAAGCACCTAATCTACTCCATACACACTTAGACAGTGTTTTATATCTCCATTCAATGGGAAAATGTTTTTAATAGTCCTGTTCTCGCCTTTCTGCCTGAAGACTGGCAGCACGCGTGCCCCTTCCTCCCGAAGCACATCCAGGAGGGCTGCCCCTCTCTGCAGGTTACAGACTGGGGTGCCAGCCAGCCACGTCAGCATGCTGTGCCCTTATGTCCCAGCACCTTGGCCCTTCCAAAACCAGTCCTCCGGGAACACTGCAAGCATCCCCTTGTAGAGCTGAGGACCTCCACACACAACACAGCCATGGTAAGCCAGCAGAGCTTGAGAGCTGGCGAGGAGCAGGCAGCCACTCAAACACTTGTGGCTTGGGGGAGGCGGGGGGCTGCTGGAGCCCGCAACCACAAGCTGCCTGCCCCAGGCAACCCAGCCTGAGCACGGAACCCTGAGCACGCCGTGTCACGGGCAGGTCTGGGCACATCTCCCGACAGCGGAGCAGCAGCCCGTCTCTTATGCTGGCCTTAGTCTGAAGGGACCATGTGTCGTAACTGTGACATATGTGATCAAAAATCACCTCAGATGCTCAGGGAACACTCCCAGCTTTGCAGGAAGAGCTGTGTGTCCAGCATGGGGTGTCTGGCTCACCAGTGAAGCCGTCACAGGCCAAAAAAGGAAATCCTGCCCTCGTCCAAGTCGCTTTTTTGATATTCCTTTTCTGTGCAGTCTTGATTAATTCAGCTTCATGTCTACGTCTCTTGCAAATTAATTAGTTAGAAAAATGGAAACCATTAAAAACCTTAGCTTCTTCCATGTTAACCCTGAAGCAAAACACTGCCATGCTGTCTGGGCCTGCTGTGCTCCTCATCAGCAGGACAAAGCATGGCCCAAGGCCTGGACTCTGTGGGCAGCAGCCTTGTTCTTAATCTTACCTGTGTTTTCTTATTTACTTCTGGCATTTCTCGGTGAAATGCATTTTTAAATTGAACAGAACATAAGGGCACGCACCATTTAGGAAGTTAGAGCCAAAGCAGGCATGCAGCTGAACTCCCCAGTGGGCTGCAGGGATTTTTCTCCAGTGAGCCAGGTCCTGCTAGAAGCACATGCAGTGCTGGGGGTGCTTCCCTGTGGGCAGGGACAGCCCCACACTCCATGGGGAGTCCAGCCCAGGCCAGCTACCCAAGGAACACAGCGAGGAAGGAGCTAATCACACATGCTATGCCACTGGTGAGCAGCCCCGGTGCTATGCTGGTGAGCTAAGCCCAGGACAGTCAAGGGACGCTGCACTGTTAGAAACATGCATAGTCACTGCCACTGTCAGAGACATGCAGCACTGAAGGCTTCGGACTGCTGCAGCCGAAGTTCACATCTGGGTTTTGCAGCTCTCCATGCAGACAGGTGTTTCTTTGCAACTGGCTGACCTTGCCCCAGTTAACTCAGGGGTCTCCTCACCACAGTAACTGGAGGGCCAGATTGCAGCGGCATAAATCAGTGTTGCCCACCCCCACAGAGCAGAGCTCACAGGCTGCAGGTGAAACCAACGCAGGCTGCCCCAGCATCACACAAAACTTGTGGGCAGGGCTGTAGATCTAGGGTTAATTGCCAAAAACTGGGGACAAGGGGGATTGTGTAGGTGAGGAGACACGATGGCCAGAAAATGGCTATTTACAGCCTATGCACTTTGAGCTGCTGGGAACCCTCAGAGGGACTCGCCAGCCTTGATGGGGGCTCCCAGGTGGGGATCACTGCAGCAAACATGCCCTGCCAGAGCACCATGAGAGAAGCTACAGCAGCAGTGTTACCATTTAAGGTGGTTTCATTCACCTGGATCTCCCGTGACTTCACTCCCTTTGCCTGCTTTGTACCCAACAGAAGACATCATGCCAGTAAGCAAGGTAAGTACCTTGCCCATGTATCTAGCAATCATTTACAGTTACATTAACAAACAGATCTAGCAGAATGGTTAATATACATAACATTTAAATTTTCATTATCATCTGTTAAAGATGGATTCTCTCAAGTTGCTGTAATAGAAGAAAGATTTCTGAAAAGCTGATTTAAATACAGCTACTCAAAGGGACAAAAATCAGGCATTCAGCAAGCTGTTTCTGTTTACCTGAAAAGATACTTATTCTGACTGATACAGCAAACAGACACTGCCCATGGTCACTGGTAATTGGAATTCTGATGGTTTGCATTGGCATTTTAACACCAATTAATAACCAGGTTTTAAATTTGCATTTATTAGAAGATTTTATGTGTCTGGGAGGAAAAAACCCAAAACTTTAAAATGTTCATGAAACGTTTACCTATGCTTGTCCTTGCAAACCATGGACTTATTCTGAAGAATAATAAGTATTCATTTGCATCTTGACTCTGTCCCAGAAGTGACAGCAGTGTTGCTCTCAGACCAGCATGCAAGCCAGGCAGACAAGCACCCAGGTGTCCCAACTCTTCCAGTAGCTGCATCCATATCCATCCCTGGGGAACTAGGGCATGGGAACTCTGCAGAAGGGAGCAAGTGGTGTGAGGGGGGCTGGGAGAAGGAACCCTTATTCACCATGCTATCCTACTTAGAGCAAGAGATCGAAAAAGGAGAAAGGCAACAGCACGTGGCTGGCTGCAGCTCTGGCTGGGAAGCACCAGCTAGCAGGGTACTAGTGCCACAGACCTCCAGAGCATCTCAGCATCGCTCTCCCCATAGCAGGGAAAAGCACTCAGGACACAGGATAAGTAAACAGATTTTGGAGAAAACTTGATTCCTAGAGGAAGACCTAAGAGGACACTTTAACCAGCAAGTGTAAAGAGATGACAAAAAAGGTGCTGACATCGTCAAACAGCAGCGCAGGGTGGCAGCATTCACAGAGGGCTTTGCTCCCTGTCTTCCCAGCAGCAGCATTCCCACCACCCTATCCCACTCCACCTCCAGACTCCACTTACACAGGGTGAAGACACTGTACAAGCCTGCAAGAAGGAGTGGGGGAGCAAGAAGCAGGGTGGCTCCAAGCAGCAACACTGCTCGATCCCACCGTAAAAGGCCAGCACCGAGGAGAGCCACGTGTTTGAGAATCGAGTAGTTCTAGCGGAGGAGGAGCTGTGCTGGGGTGAGGGTCAGTGTCTGAAGAAGGACAAGGCCAAAGGAGGAAGAGGATCGTCCTGTGCACTTCTCTGTGCATCTGCTTGGTTGGGAGTCAGGGAGGTTTTCAGGATCAGTCATAGCCCCTTGGTAAGATCAAACCAGACAGGGAGGCGAGCGAGCGGCGGAGACAGACTCTTCCCCAAGGGCTCCTGAGCCTTTGTCCCAGCTGGATACATTCAGCACAAGATCTGAAGGAGTCCACATGTCCTCTGCCCTGAGCAGTGGCAGCAAGAGCAGCAGCTGTGACACACCACAGCAGAAAACTAGGGGCCCGGGGACAAGTGCAGGACAGCTGGGCTGCAGCACCTGCCATGGGCTGACGCTCACAGCAGCCCCTTTTCAGCATCACTCGGCAGCTGAATCTGCTACAGCATCCCCAGCCTGCTTGCCTGGACCAGCACCCTGTGAAGCTGTGCAGTCCTGCAGTCCCACTGCTTGCTCAAGCAGCAATCCCAGGGTTAAAACCATGTTCAGCAGCTGCTCCCTGCCCTCTGTTCTTGGGGCTTCCCTTCCACCCATGCCAGGTGGAAAGCAAAGGAAGCAAGTGCAGCTGGATGAGATATAAGCAACCCATGGTGCTGTGACTGCTGCTCTCGGGGGAGTCAGAGGTGAATCACAACTTCATCAGCCTACAAGGAAAAGAACCAATTATCTGGCAATTGTATGCAGTCCATTTCAGTGGGAGGCTCATAACCTAACTAGCCCTTGTAGACGAGGGGAATAAAATATACGCTGACATCAGTACACAGAGGTTCCCATTGGAAGCTACTTTCACTGCAGTGTCGTGAATCTTTTCAGAAACAGCTTGAGAAGATTCATTCTGTGTATCAATCTTCCCGGGTAGCAGAGCTGACGATGGTCGTACATAATAATGCTTAGGTCGATCCACATGCGCAGTCAGTGGCTGTCTATGAGTCTTGGCCCTAATCAGTACATGAAATAGAAACTTATGACTAATAACTCTGAAAGGGCCTCTCCAGGGGCAGTGAAATGCTCCGCTTTGGCCGCTGTCGGCTCCTCAGGCGTGCGCTGTGGTGGCACACTCTCCCCTTGGCTCCAGGAAGGGACAATGGAAAGTCGTAACTCTTCTGTTTGTTTGGGTGACACGTTTTTTATAAGCTGAATTCTTTACTTTAGGTTTTGACGGTGATTCTGTGACTTTATGTTCATCCTGTAATCACAGTACTACTCCAGAGCAGGAACAGAGCCCATAAAAGCTGCTGGCTGAGCCAGCTCCGTGCTGGAAGGGAAGCAGATGCCCTGCTGCGGCTGCTCCGAAGCTGCTCCGGCTGCCCTCTGCTTGGGCACCACGTGTAGCAGGGGTGGCTGGCTCTTGAATACAGACTGCTCTCCTCTGGCAGCAGTCAGCCTGGGCAGGTGGACCCGTGCTATGCTGCTCCTGATGCCATGGGGACCCTGGGAGCTGTCAGCTGAGCAGCAGTCCAGGGTGGGAAAGGACTGGGCTGTCAGGAAGTAGAACACACTCATTTTCTCATCTCTGGGCACGCTGCTTCCTTCCAGCTCAGCTATGCTCATGAAAGATGCACCAGCCAGTGGCCTCTGCAACCACAGCTTTGCGCAGAAAGCACCGCGCAGCTGCTCTGCTTCCAATGGAGTCTGCTGGGTGAGCTCGCCCTGCCTCACCAGGCAGGGGCAACCTTGCTGCTCTTCAGGAGCTGGCTACAGAGCATTCATTCAGCTCCCCCACCAGCCAGGAGGGCTCCAACCAGCCCAGCCCTCTGCAAAGCTGATTTCCATGCATGCCCTGCGGAGCTGCAGCTGAGCTGACCTCAGTCAGGGCAGAGTGGGTCCCAAGGTCCGAACAACCTGAGCAATTGCTGGGGGTGAAGAAGGAAAGGGCACAGCAGAAGACCATACTATGTGCAGGTAAGAGCAGCCCAGGCCTTCACTTGCCCAGGGCCCCTGCAGCTCCAGCGCAGGCAGCGCTTAGAGGTTTTCTCTCTAACCAGGAATCTCCAACAAGAACAGAACTAAAGAAATGTGTTTTCTAGACTTCCACATGCAAATACCCAGAGCAGATCTATCGTTGCTGTTCAGCTGTATGGCTTTTATTGCTTGAAAAATTGGGATAAGAAAAAAAAGCTACTTCTCTCTTGAATGAAACACAGCAGAGTTCCTTTCCTCACGCTTTCTTTTACCTCCAGGTCCCTTGCTTCACAGGCCAGTTGACTTGAGGGATCAGCACCTTTATTAGGATGAACAGAATAGTTCACCTCTCTTAAGTATCTAAAAATGACCAGCTACACCAGTGCTTCCTGGCTGGTGCCGAGCTGGTGGGAGCTGAGATGCACTGAGTATCATTACAGAGCTCGGCCCACAAACCCAATTAACTGACCCAGAATTACCTGCTAAGAGAGCTGGTGGCTCTAGGGAAAACAAAGAGCAGACAGAGCATGGACAGAGATGGACAGAGACACTGGGCAGCCCTGAGAGCCGGGGGATGTGGCAGAGAGCCCAGGGCAGCCACTCTGGAACGCACCCGCGAGCGTGGAGGTGAAAAGACTCCACGATCCGGCAAAAAAGTCACAGAGAAGATGTGGCTGTTTCAGCTTTTTGTTGCTGGTGTGACACTAGTTCGGAGTGGTGGAGGTCCACACAAGAGCAGGCAGGCAGGCTGCTGCTTTCCCAGGACAGGGCTGCTGAGGCCGGCTGCAGGCTGCCAGGTCAGAGCAGAAGTAAGAACCCATCCCTCCTCACCGCCACCAAGGGCTCCCTCCCCATGCAGGGCACACCAAGCTCAACAACCTGCCACAGGATCTGAGGCCCTTACGAGCCACACGAGACCTGTCCTGGCCGGTGGCAAGTGGCATCAGGAAACATTCCTGTCGACTCCCTGGCTTCTCTGAACCAGCCTCGTGCGCAGCCTGGAGAGGTCACGTCCCAGGCCCCGGAGAGACGGGATACGGCAGGCCACAACGTTCCCATCCCAGCAGCAGTGCTGGCCGGGCACCGATCCGGCCCTGAACGGCACCCTGAGGGGCAGAGGTTGCGCTCCACCGCCACAGCGAAGGGCTGGGGGAGGCAGCCCGAGGGGATCCCCACTCTGCCCCGTGCAGCTGGGCATCCCCCACCACAGCCCTGGGTAACTCTTATGGCCCAGCCCCGGCTGCAGAGCACCACCATCGGCCAGGGATGCCTGGGAACATACTGCCCTTCGGAAACCATTCTCTGCTTTGTTCTCAAGTTGAGCCGCCAGGGACAAGCGACTGGGCTCCCAACGCACTCGGATTTTTCTCTGAGAAAGGTTCATCTTCCCCATGTTGCTCTCTGCTCCTTCGAGCAAGAAGCTTGGGGAGAACTGCAGCTTTCACAATGACCTTCCCAACACCTGCTATGGGAGACTCTGCAGGTGATCCATGCTGGGAAACCTGACTCACAAGTTGAAAACCATTCAGGGGAAATGAGGTAGAAAGGAAAAGAGAGAAATGCAGACAAAGAGGAGGGAAAGCTGAGGCAGCAAGGAGCAAAAAGGGGATAAAGAGTCATCAGCTTTGTTTACTTATGTACTTCATTCAAGGTTATTTTAACTTCCCTATCCTTGACAGCAGAATAAAACCTCTCTGAATTCCCCAAGGGCCAACCCGTCACTCCCCGCACAAACAACAGGTCATTTTAAAAACACACTGTGCCAAAACATGAGTGAGAGTCGTAGCATCACCACCACTTCTGCACAGCTGCAGAGCAGCCACACCAGCCAGGCGGGAGCCCCTTGGCTGCGCCAGCCCAAAGGGAACATCAGGAGGCCAATGCCCATGGGCACGGCTCTCCCAGGGAGCCTCCTGCGGCTCTGCTGGCTGCAACCGCTCTTCAGGCTGCAGCATCCCTGCAAGGGGCAATTCTCCAGTGCCTTGGAGTGTAACACAGCTGATGCTCAGGCTTGCCTCAGACCCTCCTGGTCCACCACGAGACATACCTCAGGCCATTCAGTGCACATACCGCAAGGAAGATTTGCAGCCCTTCTGCTGGAGGCATGGAACAAACCAACCTATCTCCCTGCCATCACTGCTGCCATCCACCACCTCTTTCTTCCCCATGACAATGAAAGGAGTTGTGAAAAGGAGTACTTGCAAAATTCCTATGGAAGCATCTCAAGCCAGCACATCCTCAGAAGGCAGAGTTCCCCACTGGGGAAGAAGGCTCACGACAGCCAAGGGCAACAGCCGAGGCAAAGCAAGAGGTACAAACATGGAAATGCACACATGCACATCATACGCAGGCACAAGAGGACACTGAAAATCTGGCACCTGATCCCAGCAAAAGCAGGATTCAGTCCTCTGCTCATACACTGTGCCCTGGGAAACAAGCGCCTGCATGGCATCACCAAAGCACTGAGGAAGTACATGTTGAGGTTTAGCAGAAATGTTGTCTGCTTTTAGAAAACCTCCTACCCCTGAGCTCTCTAGGTGCTTCCCTAGAAACATGAAGAAATACAGCTAGATAGTGGCAGGTCTTAAAATAAAACTAAATAGCTCTCGCCTGCTTTTCCACAATGCTCCCTCCTGTCTAAGATCTCACTTCTCACCTCACCTGTGACATCTCATCCGTTTCTCTCACACTGGAGGTCCACCAGGAATGGACTTGCTAAATGCATTTGCTCTTCCTTCACCTGTCTTTCTCCACTGCTACACTTAACAGTGCTTTCTGCTCCTCAAGCTGCAGGGACAGGGTAGAAATTTACACTGAGATTGCACTGCAAGGTAAACACTTGAGGACCAGTGAAATCATGCACTGTACTGTTCACCCCTGAGAACCACAGTTCTTTCTTGGGGATATTGATGTGAGAGATGCTCTGTAACAAGCACCCTGGTCTCTGTCCACCCTGCAGCTCAACAACAGCTGCCCTCCCAAGAATATCCCATTTTCCCATGCAGTACCTGGGCAGTCCTGGAGTGCACAAGGGCAAGAGTCTGAAAAGTAACAGTTCAACAGCAGGGCCAGTTCGTCATGGGAAGAGTTTCCCCAGGAAGGCAGGGACCGCTCCAACACTGGACAATTTTTTCCCTTTGGCTATAAAGTGGTCAGATTTTTGCAGGGAGACCTATCACCAGGCCTATGCAAGACAACAGGCCAGGCAATTGCTGTGTCTTCTTCTGGCCTCAAACTCCATAATCCAGACCTCATGGATTTTCATAATCATGGCACTGCAAAGAGACATGCTGTGATCCTCAGGATTCCTGCAAGGAGCAGGTGGCTCGGAGCTCCCTGGTTCAGGGCTTCTCATGCAGTCAAGATTTCTGGAGCAATATTTGTAATGCCATACCAGTTACAACCCATCCCCCTTGGAGGTGGCACATGAGCAAGGATGGAATAACCTTAAATCCCACATCCTCTACAGAAAGCATCTGATGCATCCTCACCAGCCGTCCAGGTGGGCATCATATGCTCAGGTACTGCTGGGAGTGTTCACTACATGTGCAGGAAAATCCTTTTTCTCTCTTTGAGATTCTCGTGGGCTTTTTTACACGTAGCTGACCACCTTAAAACTCCCCCATTCATCAACACACACAGAAAATCTGACTATTAATCTCCTGTTCACCCCCTGTGTACAGACACCACTCATTACAGTGGCTGTGGGAGTCACGCATTTAATTAATGAAGTAAGCGAGCGCTTATTTTCTGCTGCCAGAGGAATGTAGCATTCAAGAAAGAACCTAGAATTCACCCTTCTTCACCCTGAGGTGTGTTTTACTGCATGACTCGCAGGCAGGCACTGCACCACGGGGCCACTGACGAGGTTATGCGGGATGCTCAAGAGGCAGCACCAGAGCAAGCCGTGAGCTCGTCTCGGGCAGAGACTGCCATGACTTGCTGGCAGGTTTGTGGGAGTGAAGTGCCATCCTAGATCAAAGTCTTCTGAATGATTCCCTGAGAAGAAGGAGGATAGAGAGGAGAGCATCTGACAAAGCAGATCCCGGCTGCCGTCACCATCCCCGCCTTTGTGTGGCTGTGGCGCAGCTCCTGGTGCGAGCAGACGGGAGATTGCCGGCTATGCCCGGATCATGTGGATAGCGGCTCGGAGCTAGGAGACTCTGTGGCATCCCCTGTGATACCACACCAAGGACAGGAGCGCCCAGAAGGGGTGTCAGGAGAGACTATGTCCAAAGCCACTGTTAAGAGCTCCCTATATGTTGTTTTCTACAACAGCTGAGTCACAGATGGCACTTCATTAAGCTTGAGATTCATCAGTCATTGTTAGTGTTGTGCTCAGTAATAAAATAATCGTTTAAAGAAAAAAGTCATCAGAACTAAGCAAGCCCGCTGGCTGCTGGGCTGGACTTCCCTCACCGAGGCCTGGCAGACAGCCTGCTGCCTGCCAGTCCTGACAGGCAGGGCAGTGATGGGAAAACCCCGGATGGCTCTTTTTATTGTGAAAGCACTATATGAAGCTGCAAACATATCTGTCACCTTCCAGCACATTGTTTACCAGCTCTCCTCAACATTCCCCAAACAATATTTTCTAGAGACTGTAATTCAATACCTCACACCCCAGCGTTGTAGCATCAGCCCAGAGAGCAACATGATGAATTATCGTGTTTCTCCAGGGCTTGGGCTAGGGAACTGGTTTGTGGTGTTCCAGCTGTTAATTATCCCTCTGCTTTTTGCTATTCTCATCCCAGCTGTGCCTCTGTATTTATCATACGGGTCCACATGCACTAAAAACATTCTGATTGTTTTAAAGTATAAGGAGCGATTTACCCCTTTTGTGTAACACTAGGCAGCTCAGGGGATCAAATGGCAAGACTTGATCAATAAGGTGCTCACCAGATTAGAGGCACCGGGGCTCAGACCTCAAAGTGCTTGTTTAGAAGAAATGCAAGCGAGAGAATGCACCACAAATGTTAAGCACAGGCACAAATACAATTTCTATCACTCTCCCTTCCCCACCCCTTCCCCAGCCCGCATCCCAGAGACATCCTCAGATTAATCCCTGCGCCAAGGTGAATGCTGAAGAGACCATCCAGAGCCAGGACAGCCCAGGCCAGGCTGTTTGCTGGAAAGAGCCATTCCTGCTTTTCCAGCCACGGTGGCGTTGGCTTCGCTGGCAGCTGGGGCACAGGGGAATGCCCAGGCAGCATCCACGCTTTTTCCAGTGGGGAGCACCACGCCAGTCCCAGCCTGCTCCAACTCCCCAGCACCGGCCGGGCACAGGGCAGTGCCCATGGCTCCTCCTGCCCCATACTGTCCCCAGGACACCCAGGCTTTCCCCCGGGAGAGCTGGGGCAGCAGCCTCCTGCTCCGCTGTTCTTCTGGCTGTTACCCTGGTCTCGCACAGGGAGTCTCAGCCATTCCCTGGGACACTTCTGCTCACTCCACGTTCCCACCACTGCTCGCTCGCACTCCCAAACCCTTTGTCAGTGTGACGCATAAATGTTAAGGGCTGCACGCGCACATTTTCACAGTCTACATTCCAGACAACTAACCAGCAATACTGACATATAACTTAAAGATGCAAACACCAGTCCTTCATGTATTTCTAGGGAGCGTGTCTTACACCTTCATAGACGCTACAATGCACCCTCCCCTTTCTCTCCACTCCATTATTGCTGCAGGGCTTTTTCACACCTGCACTGAAGTCTTTTTTTTGTTCTTTATAATGACAGCTTAGGTTCCCCGTGAAACCTGTAGCCTGCAAAAACAGTCGTGATGTACCCAGTTCAGGATCCCTGACAGGGTCTCTTTCCCACTCTCTGCCAGTGGCCAGGAGGCTTCCTCTTGCTGAGGCACCACACAACGTCTTGCTCCTTCCCGAAATGAGGGGTAGCTGCTGCCTGCAGAGACAGCACAGGGTCCTGATACCCTCAGCACTGCAGGGTCACTACTCCTCACAGCCCCCCAGGAAACAGCAAAGCAAATACTATTACCCCCACTTTGCTTCCAAGGACCTCATACAGGTAATTAAGACCCATGCTGCCACTTGAGCTGTGAATTCCTGATATTTAATGACATTTTCCAAATATTTTTAATAGAAATTTCAGGTCTTGTTCCTAATCTGACATTTATCTTCTATTAGCATGAAAACAAATAGAGGGGACTGAGAATCACTGCTTATATTATAAATGACTATTGTTGGGTTTATTACCTTCCCCATTAAGCTGTCACAATCTGTGCCTCTTCCCATTTTTGTGATGACCAGCCAGTGAAATCTGTCATCTTTTCCATGTGATTTATACAGGACCCTAGTGATAACTTTATTCATGTGGAGGATAATTATCAGCTATATTATTAAGGTTGCTCAGTTGCCCTAGGGGATAATGTGTCAGAAAGGTTAAAATATTGACAAGCAATAAAGCATGTATTATAATTATACAAGTGCCAGGATAGATAACTGGCTACGAGCAAGGAGCTGAGCTGCAGTTTTGCATTTGCCCAGCAAAGACAGTAATGACATGGTCACATCTTACCCTTCCCACTAGGACTGCAGAAGTCTAGGCCAATTATTTGGAGGGGACTCCAACAAAGTATATGCCCTACCCCATTCATATATATTGATCACTTACACCCCGACAACCATGCCCTACAGTGAGCTGGTCTATTACTCATAATTGAACAGGATGCAGTAGCTGAGGTAGACAAGGTTTTTCCGCAATCCTTCTGTATTTCTTCCCATGTCCCCCTAAAAAAGTTTGTCTTCATAAGAATGGCAAAAGGAGGGAGAGCAAAGAATTGGCATCTCTGAAATGAAACACTGATTTCTTCTGGGATTGGAGCAGCAGGTGCATGCCCTATTGGTAAAATGGTATATAGGTATAATCTGAAGGACATTGCTGAGATAAATTGCCCTTTGGTTCAGGCACTAACAAAATGAAGCACTGAATAACTTGGCACTACATCTGAAGTGAGACTATAAACCTAACCTTGGTCATTCCTCCAGATCTACTATTGTTACATCAAGAAGAGTAGACAAGGGACTGAGGAGCTCATAAATAATTTCTCATGGAAAGCACGTACACTAGCCAGACAAAATCTCTCTCTGAGAAAATGTGGAAAAGTGGTAGATTTAACCTACTTCAAAATGTCATTTTTTGAAGGAAAAAAACCTCGATCCACATCTCTTTCTTGATGCTTAAAGGACATGTCTGTACTGCAGCAGCATGTTAAGCACCAAGCCCTAGACTGGGCTTTGGGCAGTTGGAGGAACTTGCTGCAGCAAACCCTGCCAGTTCCCTCCAGTATAATCATATTGAAAACAGATGGTCACCTATGGATAAACATGACCAAACAAGAGCTGTAAGACATTTAATAAACTCCATCAGTTAACTTTCTTCTGCTGCCAAAGACTATAGAAACCATATTTATCTCAGGTTCATTTACATCTCACTGGATTAGGGAAGTGTCCAGGGAAACATAATTACTGCAGAGGACTGAGGTCCTGCGGACAAAGGTCAGAGCTCTAGCCCAGCCAGCGTGAGACACCCCACAGCATTGCCCGGGAATATGGGCTTGTGCCATTCTTTCACTGGCTCTTTGAATGAGTCATCAACACTGGAGAAAGCATCTAAGTGCTATTAGAATTAATTCTACAAAATATCCTTTCTCTGCTTGCCACAGGTACACAAGTGAGAGCACATGGCTTTCTTCTCTTTCTCAGAACCAAGAAGCCTGTTGCTGTAGATGCAGCCTTGTGCTTGTGAGCAACAGCCTTCCAACACAAGAAGTGCAAGACACTTCCCTGGAGCGATAAGCAGATTTAAGAGCCTCCTCTGCTCTACTGTCATTACAAATCATGCCAAGAATTAGCTATAGCAGGTCCGTAATGCACTCCAGCTCGCCTCTGCAGGCTCTCTGGAGTCCCACAGGTCGGGAGGAGCTCCTTGGTTACCCACGACCACATCTGTCTCCAGGTTTAACATTTACCCTAGAGTTGGACAACCTATTTGTGTAGCACACTGCTCTGGTCCTCGGATGACAAGGCCTCTGCAAGGGCCACCTGGAAGCTCCCCACCTTTTTCTTCCTCCTTCCAAGGAGATGGCTGCCTCTCAGCAAAGTGGCAGCCCCAAGCCTAACTTGACTTAAGGACCTAGTTGTGTCATCCCCAGTGCTAGCTCCAGCACAAACACATGGAAGTCTTCAGAGCATGCAGTCTGTTCCCCATGCAAATGGGTTCCCGAGAGGAGGCATTACTGAAGTCAGTGCTTTCATCACACGGGAAGGTAGTCTGATCCCCGGAAAGGCTCCTTTTCTCTGAAAACTTGTTGATAACTTCCCCAATGACCCCCCCCAGCTTATGCTGCAGGACGTGTAAGAACACGGCTTGATGACCAAGATTTTCCTCAGACAACAGCTTTGCAGAACTGGTTTGGAACGTCTGGTTCTCCTAAGGAAATGTACTGGTCTACAGTGGGGCTCAACCTGACCGCAGATGGTGCTGCCCAACACACTGTAAAAGGATGAGCAGGACATGAGCAGCAAGAGCTGGAACAGGAACTCATTTGTTTCATAGGCACCTTGGGAGCTGAGTGAATTTTACAGTGTCACACCAGCACACAGGGAACAGATGACATAAATGGAGGTAAATTTAAACCCATGATCTCAGGAGGGCAATGGCTGCAGCATGCAGCATCTGCTCAGCCTCCAGCTTCAAAGCAGCAGGAATTTTAAGTGTTACCATTTACAAAAGGCTCATCTCCACCTTTTGTTTGACTGTAAATCTCTGAAACTCACTTTGTTAAGGAAAGGTGTGACACAGCAGAAGTACTGTACCTCTATCACACCTCTCTAAACGTGTTCCCCTCTGATGCATTATAGATCATCTCCATGAGAGAATACATCTGTATTACAAAGCACGAATACTCCTTTCAAATAAGTAACAGACATGTCCTCTACATGTATGTGACAGCAGGAGACGGAATCCTTGACTTGCAGTCACCTGCTCCGACCATTAGCTGAGCCTGCCACATGTTCTCTGCAGTCCCCCTTAATGGTCCTGCAAAGTCCCATCGGAGTGGCCGGTGCTGAGCAGCCGGGGAGTCTGGATGTGCTCGCTCTGTGCTGTGGATGGACTCTTGTGCTGCAGGAGGGAAGAGACAGTACCTGCCACAGTGCCCTCCCTGCCCCTGCTCAGGTGGTTACCTCCTTGGCACCTTCCCCTCCAGCCCTATCACTCTTCAGCCAGTGTCAGCAGCAGAGTGTTTGTAAGAGTCTCTTGTCTGAATGTGGTAGATGTCTCCTGAATTCCTGTCTTAGGTTTGCTTCAGATCGGGCTGTCCCAGCTCCCTCGGGAATTTGCTTTATCAGCCCAGGCAGTGTGGAGTAGTGCCCTGTGCCTTTCAGGATAGCTCTTTCTAGGGTACACACCTCTGAATGCTTTTCCAAATACTTTGAAAGACAACACTGTCTCCCCAAAGGTCTTTGCTGCTTCTTTAATACAGCCTTCTTTAATACAGCCTTGACTACCTGTGTAATAAAGGGAAGACTTGCCAGAGTGCATATTCTGAAATATCGGCACACTCTCATTTACAGAAGCTGGGTTAAATGACAGTCCTAGAGAAGGCTTGGAAGACAGACAAGATGCTAAACATGGAGTGCAGGCGAACCTGTTCGGGACTGCCGGCGGGTGCTTCCCACTGCCCACATGGGCAGGTGCTGTCTTTGGGTCCTGCCCTCCCGTGTCCCCCTCTTCCCACAGGGCAGCAGCTCTGCTGGGTCACCACCCTGCACTGGGCAGCTCCAAGCAGAGCCTCAGGCAGGGATTCCCACCGCTGGGCTGCAGGCAAGGAGGCATAGAGAGCTCACACCATGCTTCAGGTACCCAAGCATCCAGCAGGTTCATGGACCTGTGGTAGTGTCTCAGGTAGGACATAACACGGAGACTGGATGGACAACAGTGAACTTAAACACAGTGGGAAAAGATGCCTCTTTCAGAAATGCATGGGAAATCATAAACATCAAGTCAAATTAAGAGGCTGTTCTCCTGGCCAACTGTAAATGTTATTTCCACTTTCTTTCAAGCAATTCTTGGAATGGCATGCACACACCTCACACATAAATATAAACTCCTTTCCTCCTTCCATGGTCTAACACTGTTAACCCACAGCTGTGGCGCAAACAAAACGCACCTGCCGAGGCACAGGCTGCCTGTGTGAGAACGGAGCAGCCGCAGGCTCCCAACCCGCTGCGGAACCGGAGGGTGGTCCCAGGCGACAGCCCCGTGGAAGGCAGGGCAGTGCTGGGGAAAGTGAGACACAGGAGGTGGGTGCTAGGTGTGCCGCAGGGAGCGAGAGCACAGGGCATGTACTTGGCAGCTTTCCTGTGCTTATCTTCGCCCGTTATTAAAAAGTCCAGACAAAAACAAGGAGTGAGAGGGACTGGTGTCCGCCTGGAGAAGGCATGGGGAGTTGGTCTATATACCCTCTCTCCTGCCAGAAGCACTGAAGGGTCAACTCCCTCCTCATTTGGAAGGAACCCTACTAAGACACGTATTTACTGCCAGAGAACTAGAGAATACAGACTCTTAGAGGAAAGCATGTTTAAGTAACATACCATTCCTTGCACAACGCATACAAATGCCTGCTTTGGCTCTCTGAATGCTAATGTCTAGCATCCTAATACTTCACAGAGCCCCAGAACACGGTCTCCACGGGACTACCATCTCTGACTCTTGATAAAACCTCTCCTGGAGTACTTTCTTCCCATTGTGCCTTGCAGATGCTTCCCTTTTTAATTTGTCAGAGACAAGCAGCTGCACCTCTGAAAATAACATTCTTCAGTAATGCTCTGTTTACTGCCAGATCTCCTTTCTCAGCTAGTACCGGTTATGTTTATTCTTGTTTATCAGAAGGACAAACTGCAGCCCAGGCCTATGGTTTAGGTTAATCTCACAAATATGTTCAAATAAAAATTGACTTTGCACTATTGAAAGCTCTGTAGCTATGAAAAGATGGGAAACATGAAGTCTTATTTTAGATAAGTATCATAGCTTTCCAACTGTGATAGCTTCTCTAAGCATAAAGGAGTTTTCTCCTCCTTACCAGTAAAAAACAGATGGCACCAAATTTGATTGTCACCTTCTCAGAGCTGAGAATGCTTTTGTTGTGCTGGATCTCTTGTAACCCAGTTAGCTTCAAAAGTAATCAGATATTTAATGTATCAGTAATTCAATGTGAAGTGCCTGGGATGAATGTAGTAACAAGCTTGTTAATTGTCAGCCGTTTAGTGTAAAACCAGTGTGCAGAGCTAGTTAAAAGAACACAGTGTCTGCCATCTGGGGCAGAACATCATGACCAGAGGCAGGGTCCCATCCCCACTTGCTCACGGTGGGGTAACACCCAGTCCCTCCAGCCTGCCTCTCCCTGCCAAAAGTCATCCCACCCTCCACAGGGCCATGCTGCGGAGCAGAGCCACAAGCACAGCCCGTGCAAACGGGGCCCGCAGGAGCTGAGCTGACCCTCGCTGGCTGCCCACCGCCGGCTCAGGTCTCCTGCCAGTGCTCTGCTGGCACTCTCCCACCTCCCACCTCCCGCCTCCGCACTGAACAGTGCCGGGGCTGCCCCTGCATTAGAAAACCGGGAATGCCATAAAAGCCTGAGGGTTACAACAGAGGAAAACTGGAGAGCACTGACTGTACAAAGCGGCTTCCCTGCCCAGCTTCTGCCATGGAAATTGCAGCCGGGATGTATCTGATAGTGTGCAGGTCACAAGCCTTTGTCATTACCAGATTACACCTGCCAGGAACATACAAATCACTCAGCTTCTTCAGGGAACCCAATATAGCAGGGTTAGGAAATTCCTCCTACCAGTTGCTGTCCATTTGTGTTACAGTCAGCACAGCCCTAGGAATCAATATTACTGCTCATAGAAATTACAAGCATTAAGGATGTTAGATAGAATGTGAACTTGTCCTTGCTTAGAACTACATGTCTTTTAATGGCACTTGAAGCAGCCTGGAAGTAATCTGCCCTTATTGGATATACAATTGCAGCTGCTCTCCCAGCACGCTAGGAATGGATAGAACCAGCGCTTCAGAAGTGGCACGGCAGCAGGGCAGGTGCCGATGTGACCCAAGGAAGCCTGAGAAAAGGAGCTCCGTCTCCTAGAGCCTAACACAGAGCCAGGCTCCACAGGGACACAGCAAAGCAGAGACGGTGCTGAGCCGTATCAGAGGAGATGCAGTTCGCTCCATCACCACCACCAGCCAGCACCTGTATCTTCTCTGGGGTCTACTGCTAGTGGGACAACACCTTCATGACAGGACCAAGCAGGGATGAGCTACGACAGCTCTCCTCTCTACCAGCACAGCTGGGCTGCAGCTGGGCTACCCAGACAAGATTCCCATCCCAGTGTGCTGCATACCCAGTACAGATTCTTTCAACAGGAGAAAAGCATCTCAAAGGCTCAGCGCTCCCTTGCCCCCAGGGCCTTGCTTCCTCCTCTTCTTGAAGGCACACAAAATCCCCCGCTGCAGGCCCCAGAGGGTTACAACAAGGCCTTCTGCAAACCTCCTCCACCGCCGCTCCCGTTCCCAGGCCCGGCTCCCCTCCCCTCCCTTCCCAGTCTCAGACCAGTCCCTGCTGGTATGTATTCCTGTATCTGTCCTTAGCCAGTTCTGCTCCTGCTCTCTTGCCCCACGGCAGGCAATGTTTAGGAAATACGGCTCCACACTGCCTGCCCCACCTCTGCTGCAAACCCTCCTGCTGGCACCAGCCTCCCCTTACACCCCCTCAGCCCTGGCTCCTGCTCCCCTCTTCCCACCCCATGGCCTTGGGCTGCCGCCCGGAGAGGATTTCTTCAGCTCCAGAGGATACTCCATGCAGCATTCCCTTGAGATGCCGTCCAATCATACAAGGAAGAAGGAGTTCTTAAACACACGATCTGTGGGAAAGCAACTTCTTTTTCTGCCCATTTTTCTGGGAACACTATCAGCCTCACCAGCCCACAGCTCCTGGCCTCTTCCTTTACCTCCCCCATACGCTGTCACTGTTACTGGCCTCTCAGACTTCTCTAGTGCTCCCCATTTTGTTCAGAAACAACATTAATGGTTCAAAGAACTCTTTCGTACCATATTCCAAATTTAAACATTTAATAGTCTCAGTTTATCATCCCCTCTAGTTACCAGTAGAATAAAGTATCCCGTGTTTACTGTGGGATATGAGCAGTTCACCCATTTACTCCAAACGCAGATTAGGAGTATTTCAGCCTTTCCTACACTGTGACTGCTGACCAGAACCCAGTCCTCAACATAACTGTGGCTAATATTTCATTTGTTCCTGGTAGGTTTAACCCTGGCCCTAACCCAAAGATTCTTCATTGATACTAGTGCCTTCTCTCAGATGAAAGGCCAATTAGGCTTCAATTTACCGAGTTTCTCATTTTCCCAATGAGATACATATTTGTATCTTTTTATGTTTTAATTGCTACTTTCATAAGCTCTCTCGATCAAGAGGCTTTTTAACTGGAGATGCCTTCTTCGTGACTGTGAGATTATGACCATTGGGGGTATCTGCTAAAATACCTTAAACAATCCCAGTGTCCATTCATGTTTATGTTTACATTCTTCCTTTCCCACAGTTTTCTTACGATAGCATTCATCTTGCAAAACTGCCCCTGATGCATGTGCCATACCACCAGTATATTCTTAGCAAAAAGGCCCTGATCTGTTTTTTCCTGCCTGGGCAGGACTGTGGCGTTATTATCAAAAAGGTGTTTCCTTTAAAGCCACTTCACCCTTTTAGGGGCAATCCCCTGTGGCCCTGGAGAGGTCAGTGGTCCCCATGCCCTGCCCTCAGCCAGTGCACCGAAACGAAATACTGGACCTGGTCTTATGTAACGAATGAGTTGGACCCAGAAGCCTAATTAAACCTCTCTTACTGTTGCTGTCTCCAACCAAGTCCTTCCGACAATCAAACACCAGAGCCTCAGATCTCTTCAAAGGAAGATGCACGGCTGTACAAGGCAGACAGCTCTCCTCTGTTCCCACGCTCTCTGCGGCAGCTGCTGTTCCCTCGTTGAACCCAGACATTGCCTTAGTCCCCCTCCTCACATCTGTGATTCTGCACATGAACTCTTGCCTCCATAATGCAGCAAGTGCTAATGTTTGATGACTCAGAATAGGGCGAGGAGACAGGCAGGCACCAGTCAGAAAGCTAATAAACCCCACACTCAGTGTGGCTTGTTATTTACTTTGGGAACGTGAAGTTCAGGAGAGAGTATCTTGTGCCTCCTCCTAACAGCAATTTTGAGAATCCACCAGGGATCAGTTTAATGCCTTGGAAAAGGTTAATGTTGTTCGGGATTTACAGCTATATTTGAAATGGTTTAAACTATTATTTTTATTTCTTTGAGTAAAACGGAATCTCAGTGAATCATGCAAAGTTAGATGGTCAGTTTGTGCCTGAAAGAGGTCATTAAAAGCTTGGGTGGTTTTACATAGCACCTAATTCTGTTGGACGGGCAGGGAGCGGGGAACTGCCAGCTCTGGGTTAGCTGCTCCGAGTTGCTCCAACTAAGCCCTAAAAGTGCCTTCCTCCCCTCTCAGAGCAGTGAGACTGTGCACAGCCAGCGTGCCGCTGGAGCGCGTAGCCACTCCTGGCCCTCCCGCAGACCAACTGGTCTCTCCCATCCACAGCAAGGAGCTGCCAGGAAAGCAGGAGCTGCCCCTGTGTTCCAGCAGCCGTCCCCGGTCCTGGGGGGAGCGCAGGGAGCTCAGCGGCCAGTGCAGCCACGAGCCCCCGCCATGGCTCCAGAGCCGGCTGGGGCTCCGCCGAGCGCTCCTGCCAGCTGCCGCCTGCTTCCCAGCACCAGAGCCGGCATTTGCCGTCCAATGGACGTCTTGCCTCCCAGAGCTGTACACTCCAAGGAGAAAAAATCTCCACCCCAGTTCCACACGTCAGGCCCAGGGAGCATCCCCTGTGCCATAAGCAGGCTCACCTGTCCCAACACCTCCAGCGCTCGTCCTGCTGCTTAACCCCTCTCTGAGGCCTTTCTTCTCCCTGCACGGCATCCCACCTGAGATGCTGTCATCCCTCTCCATTGAGAAGCATTTGCCAGCGCCCTGACAGCCTGCCACCTCCCCCAGTACATCCCCAGGGAGTGACTGTTCCTTTTCCACAAGGACCTGCACCTCTGCAGAGCCAGGCTTCGACCAGCCCCTGGTCCCTTACCCTCTGCACCACACAGTGGCTGCTGGCACTTGTGTCCCGGGGCAGCCAGGAGGAAAAGCACTGCATGTGTTCCTCAGTACTCTCAAACTCCATGTCTGCTGCTAGTGCTGTTACTCTCATTGGTTGCAGGAGGTGTCTCGTGGCCAAAAACGCTGACAGGGAAAGTCCACGTGCAGGCTATGCAAGAGTGGAGTAATAACACTGCTTCTTGTGCACAACCAGCAGAGAAGTGTTTGTTTTAAAAACTTGACACTGGCTACATGTTACCCCCAGAGCCAGCAATTCTTTCTTGTGGAAGAAGTTCAGGGCATTGATGTCTCCTGCTGCTCATTTCAGGGGTCATCTGCTAGCCTGCAATTGAAGGCTTTTGTGTAAAATGCTGTGACAATGTCAGCTGTAATTGCATCAGTCATGCCACACAAGACAAATGTGACTGGAGATGGCGTGTCAACCTCAGAAATTGCTTAAGACTGAAAAGCAAGTGGAGAAAACATCAAGTGTTCAGAAACAATTATTTCACTGTAGTAGGAATAGTAACAGCTCTCATTTCCTACACTCAGTTCTGCTGGGAGATGGTGCAGAAAGCTGCCGGAGTTTCCTCCCTTCCCCATGGGATACTATCAGACTGAAATAAAAAAATGGAGTAAAGGTGTGCCATTCTTTTAAGGGAGGCTGAAACCGCAAGATTCACCTACCCTGGACACAGACGGATCCCTGTTGCCATCTCCAGTCTTCACAGCCCACAGATACCTGCCTCTACAGAAAGTCTAGTTCTGCTAAAATATAGAACGAGGCATTTTGCCCTGCCAAACTCCTCTGTAAGAGAACACAATGACTTGTCCCTGTTTCCTTCCGTGAGCTGTGGACACACCTCTGATACAGCCCTGTGACAACGGCATCCTGACCGCACATGAGACTGGCAAGCCTGTGCTAAAATGATCTCACATTGTCCCCACGGGAAAGGACAGGGCAGGTTTTCACCTCAGCAGACTCTTAACCTTGTACCAGTGCTGCCTAGACCAAGCAGAAGGTGTGGGAGGGATTCTTCCTCCTAAAATTAAATAAACCTTATGTGAAAAACGCCATTTTCAATGTCTTGAGCTGTCAACTGCAGGAGAAAGTGATATTGATTTCTACAGAAACTTTATTTAAGTGAGTGACCTATTAAATGAAACTTATTTGACACCAGATGACTCTTGCAATTTAATTCCTGAATGAAGTGATGTCTCCAAGGCTTTGTGATGTTCTTTATCTTGAATGATGAAAGGCATTTTCCTTACAGCCATTTGCTCCTGTATCCCAGGGTCTTTGCAAACAAAGTCCTCCAAAGAATCCAGAAGGCTTATACCTTCATTAGCAAACTCCAGCTGATAAACAGATAGCCCAGCACACACCCGTCCTTAGGAGCAAAGCTAAAAGGTGCAAAGTGCCTGAGAAGAACTGCCAGACTCTCTATGAATGAAGGTGCTAAGGGAGAGCCGGAGGATCCACGACCTCCACTGCCCCAGGCTCTGTAGCCCCGGCCCTGGCAAACGCTTGCCCCAGGGAATTCCAGCCCAGAGTGACCTCTCAGTCCAGGTCGCAGAGCCCTTCTGGTCAGCAGCTCCCTGAGGGTATGGAGCCTGCTGCTCCCACCTCGGGCATACCCAAGAGATGTATGCAAGGGGCAGTGGGGGCTACGACAAGGCATCCAGCCCCCTGAGACACCCCCCCCCCCCCAACGGACACACTCCTTACCATCC
>JANZLQ010000064.1:19993971-20006134 GCA_026212715.1 Elanus axillaris
CCCCCCAACGGACACACTCCTTACCATCCCTGCTCCAGAGGCAGCCCCTGCACTTTCCGTCAGCCTGTTCAATGTAAGCGCAATTGCTCTCTTGGCTCTTTCTGTCTGCACCAAGGTTCATTCTTTGCAAATTGTCTGCCAGCAAGCAGCTTCTGGGGATGTGCACCAAAGTCCCCCCTTGCAGGCAGACACTCGGGGGCCTGGCGGTAGCTCTGCCCTCCCTAGCACCCGCTGCCAACCCCAGCTTGGGCACAGCATCCCCCATAACCGCCCCGGGCTTGGCAGTCCGCAGAGGCTACCAGTCCTGGGGAGGAGATGTCAGCAGGACGCTGCCTGGAGGGCAACGGCAGGCCTGTGATTGATAAAACAGCAGACAAACCTCCTAAGCCAGCAGTTCCTTCTAAATGCAAACCGAAGGCGTCACAGCACCTGTGGGTGTGCGGCTCCCCAGATGCCTTGCAGCAGCCTCTGTGGAAAGCAGTCTCACATAGGGAATGGGGGTCCAGGAGGCATCCAAACAGACCTACTCTGCCACCAACTCCAGCACCCTGGAAAAAGCAAGTCTGCCACAGGCAGCCGCGGGAATGCCAGCACTCACTTGGAGCCCCTCCAGAGGCAGACAGCTCACGCAGCCCCATGCCTGCCCTCCAGAGGAAGGCACCCCAGCAGCCCACCCTTGGAAGGGCCAAGGATTTCATCCCTCTCACGCAGGCACAGCCACTGCCTCCTCATCTGTTCCTTGCAGTCTCACCCCAAGCCTGTCAGCCCCACAGGGCAGGAACCACGTATCCCAGAACGTTTGGGCAGCAGCTACGCTTGATCTCATTGACCTCCTGCACCCACTGGAACAGAAACAGCAAACAGAGACTGTGCCAGCCTCACACAGGTTTTCATTGCTTCTTCAAGAAGCACCGTGCCACTGGGGCCGGGAGGCATTTGCAGGAGCTCACCAGTGCCAGCGTTCTGTGGTGCTGTGGTGATGGTGCTGGGGATGAGCCTGCCTTCTGGGGGATGCTCAGACTCTAAAACCTCCTCCCCTTCCTCCTGTGCATTTCTTTCCCCAAGTGCCTCAAGGCAAAGCTAGAGCGGAGAAGAGGCATTTGCTTTTCAGTTCAGCCTGCTCTGCACTGGGCCTGGAAGAGCTTGTTAGCTGGCTGTGAATACAGAGCTGTCCGCCGTGCTTCAGAGACCACTCACTTCTGCTTACAAAAGCTTTTCCACAGTTTGTTCTTTTAAAAGAAGCCAATTTATTTTTATTTGAAATCTATAAGAAACAATTGAATAGTAAAACTGTCAGATTCCATGTCTTTCATCAAAATGGCTTAGTCATGTCTGGAATGTCAGCACTGAGTAACAACCCAGGCCCTTCGCATGCTCGCACACCCACGTGCTGCTGCTGCGGGCATCAGGCAAGCCCTGCAGAGCTCCGCAGCACACCCTGCGAAGCGCTGCTCCTGCAGAGAGAGTCCTCGTGGTCCTTCTCACTCAGGAGCCCTTCCCAAGGGCCCTTCATGGGCAGGGACCCACAGTGACCTTGTGATTTTAATCCCTCTGTTCCCATAAACCAGGAGCTAAGACTGTCCCAAGTTTCAGGAAGCCTTTTTCCCAGCTGTGTGCCATGTAGTGTTCAGAGGAGTGCGAGGCAGAGCACCTTGCCTGTGTACAGGAGGATCCTTCTGCACTGTTCTGAACCATGTGTGGGACAGGCAAAGCCACGACTTGGTTGTGCATGTGCTCGTGGGAGTGCTCCAGGAAGTTTTGGAGCTCAGCAAACATTTCACGCAAGGCTAAGGAGGGGGACAGAAGAAATGCCCACGGGCCTGGGCTAGATGGCAAAATCTCCCACTGGTAGTCCTTCCTTCTGGGCGGCCTCAGACCATGGCACTGGGTCCTGAGCAGGCCTAGGAAGGTACTGTTGCTACATTTAAAACCAGAACCATGCTCCGAGCAAGGAGCCATCTGACGAACTGCTCCCTCCCAGTAGCTGTCAGCAAACACCCCAGGGGCAGGAGCAGCAAGCAGAGGCCCCTGTGCACTCAGGTCCCCCAGGAGCGTGAGACTGTGTCCTCCCTTCTTACCACAAACCTGCCGTTATCCCACCTCTGTCCTGTTCAAGAGACAGTACAGCCCAGGCACCAAGTGCTTCCTCCAGCAGGCAACCATCCAAATGGTTTCTATAAAACTACTTTGTATATCTGCCCTAATTTCAGTTCAGTCACGGCAGAGCAGCCCACAGGATTTGAATGCAATTTTCTCATTGAGTTATACTAAATCCTTCAGGGAAGGAGCCAAAATTATGTAGAACCCATAAAAAATAAAGCAACATTTCTATTCTGCATTTTACTTTTTATTATTATTTAGAGTTAACCTTTTCTACTTCTAAAGCATAAACTCATTTTACATTCCACTATCAGATATGGGCCATAAGCTACAGGAAACATGAGATGACGGTTTCATACACACAAGCTAAAAGATAACAGGGGACCCAGTGGTCATTGCTCCTCAGAACAAGACCCAGAGCAATAAATTCACCCAGACAGACTAAACGGTTGTCCGCTTGTTAGAAGACGATGAAATGATGCGGATGAGACATGGATTATACTGCAACTCACCCATCTCAGCTCAGAGCGCTTCACTGGCAGTGGACAGCCAAGCAGTTTTACCCCAGCAGAGATTCTTCCTCTGCTCCCAGGGTCATCCCCATCAGATTTAAACACAACAGCTGGAAATCTGTGACACAAGATCTTGGGACAGTAAATACTACAGCACGTATAAACCAGAAGACCAGATTTAAAACAGATCTGCTCTTTGCTAAGCTGCCCAGGGCACCACTGCCTATAAGCAGCACTGGAGGCTGGAAGGAACTGCTCTTTTCCAAAGCATCACGCACGAGTTGTCATTCCGGGGGCGGAAAATGGGCTTGACGGATGGAGAGTTAAATTAATTATGACCCTTTCCATGTTAGCTGCCTGCAGGGCTAAGTTACTGAGGGCCGGCAAGCAGCTGCCAGGGTCGCTGCTCTCACGCCCAGCCTGTCTGCCGGAGAGCAGCACAGCACCTCCTGCCCTCAGCCCAGCCCGACCCAGCGCCCACTGCACCTATCCAGCTCCGGGGCTGCGCTCCCAAGAGTTCTCAGGGCGCAAGAACTAACGTAAGATCATTCCAACCTTACGGAGCGAGGAACTGAAATGCTAACTATGGCCTCAGAGGGAACAACAAAGAGGACCAGTTTGTCCATGTATGCTGACGGTAGCTTGGTTTTCCCAGGAATCACAGCCTCGCCTGCCCTGCTGGTAGTGCATCCGCACAGACAGGGCAGACATGGCAGCGCAGGGTCCCTTTCAGTTAAGCTCTGATGGTATCAGTATCTAAACTGCTTTGAAGCAGAACGAGGTTTTCCTGGTAGTGCACAGGGCATGCGCGCTCTAACAGAAAGGAGTAACTAGTTTAATCACCCTGTCAGTTCAAAGCAGCGGCTTGCGCCACAGACCAGCAATTTGCCACTGAAACCAATCCCTGCCAAAGGTGTTGGTATGCTGCTGGAGTCTATTACAGTCTCCGCATACAGCTCATGGGCTGCCACGCTGATCTCTCACAGCTGTCTACCGGTAGCTGAGGGAGCACATCCTTAAAGACAAGTTTCCCTCATCTAGTATGTTTGTTTTCTCTTCCTGCTGCCTTTCCAAATGCCAAGCCTTCTTTAGACAGAAAGCACACAAAGCAGAGTTTAATTTATAGAACACTACTTTCTTTCTGAAATTTCAGCAAAGCTGAAACTTGACTTGAAAATTAATATCAGCTGCATTTACTCTACATGTAATTAATTTCCTTCATACCAAGTGCTACCTCAGGAAAGAGAACAAGTCACAAATGTATTACCTGTCATTAAAAAAAGGCAGACAAAGTAAATAATTCAAGAGATTTAAAAATAAATTCACACTTTCATAAAAACAGACTCCTAAGATGCTTTTCATCTCCTCTCTGCAGCACCTTGCTGTAACAGAACAGGGATACAAATATAAAGGGAGAAAACATGGAGCAGGTCCCGGGCCTGACCAGCTTGAAAACCAAAGGAGTCTGTTTGCGGGGACAGAGCCCTGTGAAATGCACACAAAGGCCTCCTGGATCTCCAGTCAGGTCCAAAGAAACCAAACCCTTGATATTCTGGAAAAAATATAGGCTTTCAATGCAGGCAGCAATGGGATGGGGGAGGGAACCTGTGGTGCCTCCTCAGAGCTCTATGAAATGGGATATACAACTAAGCCGTTTAACAGGGAACCACATCAGCTTTGCTGCTGCATTTATGATGTAATTTCATTACTATTTTGGTCCTGACTGGCACTTTCAAGCCCTACCTTTATTAACAGCATCCTTACTAGGATGGGATAGTACTGCAGGTGCAGCATCAACAAGGAGGCTGCCTGCGTCTGCTTTCCACGAGGTTCTGTGCGCATCTGAAGGAGGCCGGGAGAGGGACTCAGGTGCCCGGCTCGCTGCTGCGGACCTCTGCTGAGCAGTCATGGCAGAACGAGCCCGAGGGCGCGCACCAGCAGCCAACCCAGGGTAGTCAGCTGTGTTCCCTTAACACAGAAACAGGGGGTGGCCCACCACTTATACACTATAAAGTACTAATTGATCTCCATCGACAGTAAGGCAAAGATGACCGTGGCCACAGGCAAGCACGCTGGCATGGCCCTGACACGTCTTTGCACAAATGCCATGTCTCGCGCTTGCTGTAGGTACATTTTTTGCAACCGCTGCTGAGTTGCTTTACCTGGTGTTGGACTGCAACGCCAAGGGCAGCTCAGGTGCTTTGCCAGACACATCTCCCAAGGCAGGGTGCTCCAGTGCCAAGGGTGATACATACTTTGTGTCCTTCTGGCTAGATGCAAAAGCAGGTGGCTGGCTGGTGTGGCCACTAAAGCCTCCCCCAGCCACGGAACTGTGGGCTATTGCCCCTGAGGTCCTGACCAAGCCTCCGGGTAGAGCCTGGGGCTGTCCAGGGCCGGGGTGCCAGCAGAGCTCATGGTGGTCCAGTGCCCAAGAGGACACTGCTCAGGGACTTGTCCCAGACAGAACTGGCCCTTCAGCCATTGAAAGGCATTTCAGGAATTATGGGCTTGGAAATAATGCCTCTGTGTCCCTAAAAAGAAGGAGGAAGAGTCTTTCCTGACTCCACCAAGCCCAGAGTATTCCGAGCCAAGGCACTAAGGCTATATGGGATTGCTGCTCCTTCCACCCACCAGCATGTGCCTGACTCTTCTACACAGAATTAGGAAAAATAACTCCTAATATCAGGTAATAATGATCTATCACTTTTAGCACCTTCAAAATCTGTAGAAGTTTATTTCCTAGAATATTTGAAAATTACTCTTTGCTATTGGCTAGCTAAATAATGTGTTTGATTCTAAACAGCTTTCCAGGGGCATTGCAGGTAGTTCAGATCAGTCATTATCCTTTGGGGTAGCAGTCACATAATTAAGCATTCCTCTGCAGCTCTCAGACTCAGACTGGAGTCGTCACTGGTTCAGCACTCACAGACTGAGGCCAGGAACCGTGTAGAGGCAGAGTCTGCAGCTTTTCCAAGTAAAGAACTGGCTTTTAAGTAGAGAGAAATCAGGTGGTATTTTGCTTGTATCTTTCCCAGTGCCTGATCCCTGATTTCCTCTCTTGCCATCTGCCAAGCTACGCTCTCTGCTTACAGGTCAAATGTGGTTTATTTTTGAGAAATTCCTTTTTTCTTTTTCGTAGGAGCAGCAACAGGAGTGGGAAGTTCTTTGGCCTCTAAGCCAGAGTTGTCTGCAGTGCCTTCTTGCTGAAGTCAAGAGGCTTCTTGTCAAGTGAACCTAAATATACCTACCTAATACAACAAAAAGAGTGAAGCCATCTTCCAGCCAAGAGCAAGAAGCAGCAATTCCTGGAAGCTCCATCGAAAGCAATGACAGCATAACGTTCTTTAATGCAGTTTCTGTGTCCAAAGGAGCATCCCACTCCCACTGACTGAGACAAAGTCAGGTAATTCCACAGCACAAAGGAGCCATGTGGACATTATTAAACACTGCCCAGGGACTTTGTGCCTAGTCCCCTAGTTGGGCAGTTCTACAGCAAGATGCCCTCAACTTCTCATCAACTACAGGAGCATGTGGCTTCCTGAAAAGGCTGCATTTTATTCCTCACTACATGAAGAGCTCCCGTTGTCTCTTAGTTCAGCACAGAGTACACACATCCATATTGAACAGCACTTTGCTCAAACGCTATGTTAGCCAAACCCCCCCATAGCCTGCATGCTTTCCCAAAGTCTTTCAAAAAACACTTCGAGAATGTGCTGGCAAGAGGCAGGTTCACAGCAGGCCTGCAGCACCAAATACTCAGACTTCATGATGTGGGCCTGGTAGAGCTGACAGCCAGCATTCAGACTGGCCCACAAAGGGATCCCACCAGCACCTCTTGCTGAGTCTGTGTGGGACATCAGTGTCCTCTGGGCCCATGAAAACCAGCCCACTGCTGGCTGTGACAGGGAGGAAAAAACTGTCATAACGATCCCAGTTCCCTGAAAGTATTTCTCCTTGCAGTGGTTCTTGGGGGAAGGAGACAAGGAGACCAGGCAACAGCAGGTCTGAGCTATTGCTACACCTCTTGGGGTCTGCTGAAAGAGAAGGAGAGCTCAGACCATATTCCTGCGTGGCCTGTAAGGGCGTGCTGAATTCTGGAGATCCCCCAGGAGCTGACTGAGCAAAGACTGAAGAGGGGTTGCAAAAGATGTGCTCGGGATCTAGCATGGAGAAGAGATGGATGTAGATCTGGAAGCCTGGTGCAGAGCACTTTGGTCATCGGCTGGGGGTGAAGGCATAGGAGCCCCATCTCAGTACAGCTTCTGTCGGGGCTGTTCTCGGTCTGCCTCAGTAGCTGCCACTCCTCTGCTTGGGAGGGGGGAGAAGAGCTTCTCTTTGATACAATTTCATCTGTTCTCTTCTCCAATCTCAAGACCAGAATGGAAGCAGATAATGTGCAATTTGTTTTAACTCAGCTTTATCTTGTCAGTCCTAGCTATAATATTGCAGCAAGCATCATTCTAAAGAACAAAGATGTGATGGCGCAGGGTGAGATTCTGCAAACCCTATTGATTACATCACAAGTCATCACTATAAATATTTGAAGGAGAGAAAAACCCTTGTTCTATCTAAACATGTTCATGTAACAAAATGTGCAGCTTAGAGTGAGTGAGAAACAGCTCTAACAGGACAGAGATGCTAGAAAGCAAAGCATTTAAGCTGCTTACCTTTCAACCTAAATAACATCCATTAAACAGAGCATTGTAGGACTCACACTGTGAAGAGAGAAATACAAAGGGCTCAGTGTGAAGGATCCTCAGAAGCACAGACAGTATGTCACACAGGAAGCACTATGTTCCTAATCACTACAGAGGAATTAAAGCACTTTCTGCAGCTCCTTTTTGGGCCAAGAACTGCTGCAAAATTGGGATGATGAAGCCTAGAATTTCTGGGTGCGTCTGTTTTGAGGGTGCTGACAGCATTTACAGACATGAGGACACCAGTGCAGCAGAGCAGCTTGTTTACACCCTGCTCGTTGTTCCAGGTTTATCATTGTGCCAAGACTGTTCTCACTGTGGAGGAAGCAGAGAAAACAGGGTTGCCTGGCAGTCCCTGACCTGTCAGCTCTCAGAGAGGACCCTGGGCTCCTGCTCATCTCTGGAATAAAAGTCAAATTCTGGGAGAAGGCAATGCATGCAGTCAACACTGGCATTTAGCAGCTGTGGGCTCTTGCTAAGCCCGTCAGGGTGATTTGCATGGCTGGGGGCTGCCCTCCCAAAGCCAGACCTGTGGTTGCAAACCTTATTTCTCTCCTTGTCTACAGGAAGCGACCCCGATTCATTCGTTCAGCTCGTATTGATCCTCTTTTCTTTATTTTTACGAGAAATGAATTGTGAGGAGCTTTTTCTCTGTTTAAACTTGAGGAGATACTGTTCAAGGACTTGCTGCGATGTTTCTCTATCTGACAGCTTTATTGGGTAATAGCCACTGATGGTATATGCGTGCACAGACAGTCAGAGCTTTTATACTATGTGTGTTCCCATAAAAATGATTGGTTTTAAGGTGTTATTCTGGCATTGTTGTGATTGTACCATGAGACCAAGCAGCCTAAAAGGCAGATGTGAAACGAAGGCAGATTAGCAGGCGTGCATTGACTCTCCCTGTCCTCCACACCCCAGCAGGGAGAAGCCAGGCTGCTATTTGCCTGCTAAAGACAGACAGCATGGCACGGGAAAGCATGGCTCTGTTGAAGCTCAATCAGCAAATAATATTCAGACATCCCAGCTCCCCCAGGGAATGGCCCTATCATATTTCCCTGCCATCCTGAACAAAGCCAGAGGGACTGGTCTGAGCCTAGCAAGCCAAACACAGCTCCTCTGTCACCTGAGGCATATTCTGCCCACAACAGCGTCCCTGGCACAAGCCACAGAAGTGCCTGGGCAGACAGCGCTGGGGCTGCTCTTCAGCAGGGAAGCAACCAGGGCTCACCACCCTCCAGGGCCTCGGGAAGCCCATCTCCTCCCCTGGCTCTCCCAAAACAGCATTTGAGTAGCCTGTGCGCTGCTGTGATGAGAGCAGCTATTTATGCAGACAGCTAGCTCTGCTTGTGGTGTGGCTTGGCTGGAATGGTCACTCAGGGCTCTCGTATTTATTAGCATGTTTTAAAAGACTATCCACTGTGCTCAGCTTGTTGGAGGGGTTTCAGTCCTACTGTTCCTAAAGCAGAAGACAGTCCCCCCTTAAAAGCAAGGCTGAAGGAATAATTGATGCTACTAGTATCCCCATTACTCTAATTCCAAAAGAGAAACTGTGCTTTTGTTAATTTATTAGCCAGTGCCATTAATTACCATTAGTTAATTATCACACATTAATTGTAACTGGGATTTCAGATGATTTAGAGTTTCAGTTGCTTATTTTCTTGTCAGTGGTTTCAAAACCTCATCCAACCAGAAGTAAAAAAGTTTAAACGTCATGCCAGGGATGGCTGGCTCACTTTGGCACCCGTAAGTGAAGGTAATGAGGAAGAGTCACTGATTATTTCAAAAACGAAGAACAGATGTTCCACATATTAAAGAGCTATTATGCTAAGTGTCATTCCAGTGACTTGTGGGAGTGGCACACTCATTTGACTAAGACTAGCTGTTCCAACAAGGTCATTTATGCTTTAATGTAATTAGTTATGCCAGTATTGATAAAGAAAAAAATACAACCTGGCAATGAAGCATCATTACCTCATCACAAGACTACCTCCCTGAGTTCAAGTTTTCTCAAAAATCCCAGTAGAGTCCAGCTCGCACATTAACACAAGATTTTGTTCCTTCCTTTTCTGTGCTGCAGGACAAAAGGGGATATGTCTGTCAAACCGGAGATCCCAATAAGAAACCAGGCGGGTTCAGAAAAAAATGTCCTGGGAAGCAGCAGAATGGCTAGAGAGCCCAAGAGATCCTTACCCAAAAGAGCATCTGGGAGAAACAGCTCCATGCACTTAGTGACTGAAATTATATTGAGTCCAATATACCCCTACTGTAACTTGGTTAACATTTCCTTGGGCTGGTACACCAGGCAGGACTTTGGTCCAGCAAGTACAAAATAAAACCTCATCACACCTGGCACTGGTTTTCTTGGGCTTGACCCAATACAGCTGTCACGATAAGGGACCTAGTGCTCCTGGGAGCTGCTGAAAGGACACATGGATTTTTTTTTCTACGTACGTCCTAAGGCTGAACCAGAAGCCAGGTGACAGTATCAGCATTCATAAGCCATGCCAGCCCGGGCTCGCTCCGGAGGCGCGTTTCTGCCGGTGCCACCACTTCACCGCAGGACACCCCGACGCACAGCCCCAGCGGCGCCTCCGTCCCCACCTGCTCCAGGAGCACAAGATAAGGGACAGACGAAACGAGACCAGCTTGTCGCATCCACAGGAAACCCATCCTGCAAGCTCGCAACATATTCGGGCAGTGGAGCAGTAAGTTTTCAAACTAACAGCTGTTTCAAGAAACCCGGCTCCGAATCCGCCCTCTCCTCTCCCCAGCGCATGTCAAATCTCCATCAAATGCTCGCCACCTGTTTCCACTTCTCAAGCGACCAATCCTTGTTCATCAAAGTAACAAAGCTGTTTTCAATTTGAAAGCAACAAATCAAAGTTTAATTATTTTGTCCTTCAGAGCTTTATGCTATCTTTCAGGAAAGCTTTTTCAGATAGGAAGAACTATCATTGGCTGGCTTAAAAAGGGAATAATTGACTGACAGCTGAAAAAACACTTCTAAGGACAATAGTATTTGTCAGTCTTATATTTTTCACTCTAAAGACAAAACGCATTTTATCAACACCCTGAAATTATTTTGTCAACAAAATTCATTTTGTAGCATTACCTTCATCTGTCAAGCTGACAGAACATTCTCCAGAGTGCTTTAAAAACCATTTTGCTAACACAATTAATTTCTGCAAAATTAAGTTTTGCCTTTTAATCATATGTGTGGGAAGGTGTTGCAATACATGCACAGGAAGGTGTGAACAGCAGCGCCATTTCCTCATGCACGACCAGAAAGAAGCCGTGCGTGCAAAATATTTGCCAGTAAAAGATGACACCAGCCTGACACACGTTGAAAAGAGGTGCAACAAACCAGCTAGCGACATGTAGACAAGAATCCCGCTTGAGTAAATCACGCTTTCACAAGGCACTTGATCTCACTGAAAACGTTTCAAGGAGCTTTATGTAGAATATTGCACAGCAGTTAGAGAAATTAATGTGTGCATACACGAAACAATGCATTATCACCCTAAACCAAGTAGCATGTAGGAGATGGTTCTATCACGCCATGGCAAGGGTGACATGGAAGATGTACCAGTACCCCACACAATGACAATATCTGCAGCTAATGGAGAAGGACCTTTTACACGCTTGATACTTTAATGCCAGCAGCAAACAAGCGCTGTGGTTCTATGCCCTATAGGGGGTTTTCAACAGGAATTTTTCCAAATGCCTCCCCGTCACACAGACACCAAATTCTCAAATATTTTCTACATTTCCTCTCAGAATATCTTGACTGCCTTTCTACTTGAATTCAGATTTCTAGCAGATATGTAAGTGGACAATTTTCCTTGTGCCCATTTTGTTTTTTGAGAGAATGATCCACAAAGAGGTCAAATAACTTTCCCAAGGCCACGCATTCAATAAGCACCAGGTAACGGAATAAAACCTAAGCTCCCTGCCTGGCAGTGCATCCCCCTAGGCAACAGTACCAGGGAAGCTTACTCACGCATTGCCAGAATTACACATGTATGTGCCTAGATGAATAATGAATAAGCTCAGATGTTCTCAAACACCATTATGCCTGCGTTTGTAAGGACAGAAAGCATCCCCCTCTTCACAAATCACACATGTTGCATTTTGGAACACTGGAAAGGTTAAAGGAAAAGTAATTTCTGAAGCTTTAGAAATTAATTTATGGGTGACTGAAATACATTTCCCAAGAGCTGTATGACTGCAAGACATTCTCTGAAATCAGCTGGTAACTGGAAAAAAGGCTTGAACTGAAGTGTAGGTCTCCCCAGACTTCTAGCCCTCTATTCAGGAACACAAACCCACAGATGCTCACAGGTATAAATATGAGAGTTGATCAAAAAAGTCAGACGCAAATTTATACTATATGCCAAGAAATGCTGATAGCCGTTATTCCTGAGAACACAGTGTTCCATCAAAAGTCTCTCTTTAACATTTTTTCTACGTCTTTTACCAGTTCCTATCATAAGCCTCAGTCTCAAAAGGTGAACTCAGAGTGTAAGTTTCTGTCTTACACCTTGGTTTAATTTTTCTAGTGTTCTGCAATGCACTTTCTGATTTCCTGGACCTGGGTTCAGGCTGAAGAAAGGAAAAGCTGCTCAGCAGCTTCAGTAAGGAATAAGCCAGAACACTTGCACATGTTTCAGAGCAAACACAAATTCTTTCCAGGTGTGGCAGTGTCTGTGAAGTTCTTTCTTTATGACTTGCTGCCACTGTTGTATTGGGTTTACGTGGAAAGGTTTTGGTAGTAGGGGGGCTGCGAGGGTGGCCTCAAAGAGAAGAGACCAGGAGCTGCCCCCGCCTTGAACAGAGCCACTTCCAGCCATC
>JANZLQ010000064.1:20006226-20037984 GCA_026212715.1 Elanus axillaris
GAGAAACAACTCTGCAGAGCCCCAGGTCAGTGCAGAAGGAGGGGGAAGAGATGCTCCAGGCGCCGGAGCAGAGATTCTCCTGCAGCCCGTGGGGATGAAGACCACGGTGAGGCAGGCTGTGCCCCTGCAGCCTGTGGTGATGAAGACCAGGGTGAGGCAGGCTGTCCCCCTGCAGCCCAGGGAGGTCTACGCTGGAGCAGGGGGATGGTACCTGAGGGAAGCTGTGTCCCGTGGAGAGCCTGTGCTGGAGCTCCTGGCAGGACCTGGGGCCATGGGGGACCCATGCTGGAGCAGGTTTGCTGTTCCTGAAGGACTGTCTCCCATGGGAGGAACCCCACGCTGGAGCCGGGGAAGAGTGTGAGGAGGAAGGAGCAGCAGAGACAACATATGATGAACTGACCTCAAACCCCATTCCCTGTCCCCCTGCACCACTTGGAGGGAGGAGAGAGAGGAGCTGGGAGTGAAGGAGTGAAGTTAAGCCTGGAAAAAAGGGAGAGCGGGAGGGAGGTGGTTTTAGTGTTGTTTTGCTTTCTCACTATCTTATTCTATTTTTAATTCACAATAAATTACTCTTCCCCAAGTCAAGTAAGTCTGTTTTGCCTGTGACGGTAACTGGTGAGTGATCTTCCTGTCCTTCTCTTCACACAGGAGCTTTTTCATCTTATTTTCTCCCCCTGTCTTGCTGAGAGGGGAGAGTGAGAGAGCAGTTTGGTGGGCACCTAGCAGCTAGCCACGGTTAACCCACCACAACTGTTAGTGGCTGAGCTGGAAAACTTGAACCTCAACCCAGTGGATGATACAGCCGTTTATCTCTTACCTCTGTGCTGCCTGCTGCATGCCCCAAGAACTCAGACCTTCAATGCCCATTCACTGTCACGAAGTTAAAATCCAATACATCCCTTCCCTGTCCTGTCTGTGCTGGGGTTTTGTAACCGCTGCCACACTCAGCCCCTCTACCATTGCCGTCTTCTTACTAGCTCCCGACGCTGCTAAGGCTTTTACAGTCACAGTCACGAGTTAAATAGACTTGCTGCCTCTGGGCCCCTTTTTGACACTGATCATTAATTCATTAATCTGTTTTTCATATTTCTAAATAGAAACAGACATGAGTGGTGTGCATGATCAATACTGTGTTCTCTCATTCCTCTCAATTCCCGTAATTTTAGAATCTTTTCTGCTTTTAATCTTAGGTCTTTTTAATAGGAATTGGTTTTGTGAAGAATTTGACACTTCATTATGGCAGCCCCATGCTAATAGAATTAATAATTCAGATCTTCATTGGTCACTTTTAACTGGTATTACACATTTCAGGGCTGCTTCACGACTCTATGTTCTTGTGAACCAGTAACAGCTTTGGCCTTCCCCAGTGATCTCCCATTTTATTACCAACACCCAGGGACTGCATCTGTCAAGACTCCAAATGTGGCCTGGAAAAAGAGTGAAGATCTCCTTACACTGATCTTGAGAGCATTAGAAACCAGACTGTAAGTAAAGACTGAAATCCAACAGACTGCTAGAGGAAGACACAACAGACCTACCAACATAATCAAGCAATAAAGCGCACAGACACATCGGGAGCACAGATAGTGCTGTGCCAGAGCAGCACAGCTATGATGCATCTACTGAGTCCTTAGAAATGTTCAGCATGGCACACTGCAGGGCCTTCTGCTGAAAAAACAGTAATCCTGGTAGTAGCTCGTCACAGCAGAAGAGGCAAATGCAAGTCCCACCCTCAGAACAGACTGCACAGGCTGTATTCTGGCTGAGTTCATAGCTGTTAACAGCATCTTTATTAAATCATTACTATTATTTGATTTGTATAATATTGTCTGCAAGTCTGACGGCCTTTACAGCATTACCGTTAGTGCAGGATCACTTTACCCACATTTGAAAATGGGAAGAAGCAGCTGTACGCAGCTAGTAGATGAGGGAGGCACTGAGAAGGGATATCCTATCCATCAAAACTGCAGTAGAGCTGCAGACGGAGTGTAAAGCGCTGTCTTGGCACCCAGCCTGGACACCACACCTCACAGCCTGACTCATCTAGAAAGTGAACCAAGAAGCCCTAATGGCTATGACTGGTCAGCATTTTGCAAATCGGCTCCATCCAAAGCCTGGAGCTTCTGCTGCTGCAATGCACACACAAGGAGCACTCGCGGGGTTTCTGATCACAGATCTCCACCGGGTAAGTGTACCCAGCTGTCCAGCTTGTGAGTCAGAGCAATTGCAGAGCTAAGACAACAAAGCCCCAAGCTGCCAGTGCTGTAGACGCAGTGCCCTTGCACATGCTGAGAGCATATGCCAGCATGGCACTCAAATAGCAACGGCCAGTGCTTTATCATGGAAGGAGAGGCACTTTCATGTTGTGTGAGAAGTTTGGATATCAACTGTCAGGTGGACTTGACTTAATGGTGCAATTCAAAGGGATCCCAGTGGTCCTCAAGAAATAAGGAGATCCATGTATGATCAAGGACAAAAATGAGAGCACTGGGTATTGTTTGCATCTCAGGTATAGCACTTCCACAAAGACAAACCATCACATGGTACTTCACGAGTTGTTCTTCAGCACCTCTGCATAGTCTCTGAAACCCCAAAAGGCAAAGAGGCCCAAAGGCTACAGAGGAACGAGATGGAGAGCTCTGATGCTGCCAAGAACCCTGTCCACTTCACAAAGAGACTCCTGATGCCAAGAGGAGGATTCAGGAATTAGGCAACAAGCATACCAAAACACAGATACAAGATTAAAAGCAACATCATTAAGAGAAAATAGCTTCAGCGGCTGCACAGCATTAATCAGTCCGAAGGCAAAAACTACAGAAGGCCACAGAACTCAATACATGCCTGCGGGCTGGCTCACTCCACTGGCTTTGGGGGTTTTCCCAGTGACAATTCTGGCCACATTGCATGCACACATCGATAGCATAAGAAGACACCAGACTCCAGAGTGCTTTCTCTCATGATCATTCATTTTGCAAGTCAGTCTTGTGTTTTTGTGTGTTACCACTACAAGCCCTGTTAGGTCTGTGAGATGAGAGCTGTCTGGGAATGAAGCCCGTAGAGGTGCCTGAACCTCAGAGGTTGGAAGTGTGGACTGCACTGGGTGTCAGCAGATGTGCTCAGCAGTGCTGACCTGCTCAGGTGCTGGGTGGCCAAACTGACACCATCAAAGAGAAAAGGGACTTGAAAGCCATTGAGACCCTGAAGGCCCATCACTGCTTTCTCTGGGCGCACACACATTGTGACCTTCTAGCACCTCTGCACTCCAAAATCTTTGATCACAGAGGACACACCAGGAGAGAAGCATAGAGATACCCCTTTTGGAGCAGCAAAAGAAGGCACCAAGCTCTCAGAAATCGAGTGCCAATCTAGACTCTTCCTTTACTGTGAAGATTCATCTGAGCCAGCACCACTTCCATTACTGCCATGCAGGGCCCAGATGTGCACACAATTCATCATGGGCACAGGTACGCAAAGGGCTTAGGTCTGTTACTAGGGCTGTTAAATTCTCCACACTTACCCAGAGGTAGCCCAGGTCTGCTAGCCCAGCAGCAAAACATGCTTGCCCTGGCCAAAAAAGCCATGTTAAAGCCTGCTTACCACAAGCACCTGCAGTGTGCTGTATAATTAACCTTATGAAAGCTCCTACATGCCAGGCATAGCAGGGTGGAAAAGGTTCAGAGACTGGAGCAAAGCCACTCGAATGCATAAAAGCAGCAGGGAACGGTGAGATGATGTGCTGGAATGAGGCTCAGAGTCCCTGTCTTTGAGGTGAAACCCCATGCCTTCATGAGGGAGGCATCTTTTCCTGGCAGGCAGCCTAACTCTTGCACAGATCCTCAGCACAACAGCTCCCAGTTTTACACCTTGTAACTGTAGAGAGCTCTGTTTTACCCCTGAACTCTTGATTTCTCTTGAAACCAATTGTCCTTTCTGTTAGCATCATGTGCCTTGGGGCAGGGCTTCTACTAGAAAATAGTTTGTGTTATTTAAAACATGGAAGTTCACAAAATTTACTTCAAACAGCCCAGACAAAAAAGGCAAATGACATATTTGCTGTAAATTCCAAAGAGAGAAAACCACATCTCCTGCTTTTATGGTAACAGGAAAACCTGAAAGAGACACACCTCCTTTAATCACAATTACAGAAGATGTCATTCTCTTTTCCTGTAATGAATGAACACATTGGTAGCTGGCCCTCAAACCCTCCTTAGCTGAATTACAATTGCTCTATACTGGATTTCAAACCAGAATGAACAAAGCCTGCGTTTCCTTTTGTTGTTGCTATAGTAAAAGCCTAATGACCAGGGCTGCTCCTCTTGGCACAGGAGTTTGCTCTGTGTAAGAGGTTATAAACCAGGCCAGGTTCAGCTCACCCATAGAAAAAGCTGCAAAAGATGAGCTACACAGCCCTACCCTGCACCTCTCGCTCTGTCCAGAGGGGAATATACTGTAACTTAACAAGTCTTTCCCAGCTTTTACTCTGGTGGCTTTGGAAGTGGAATATTTTACCCTGAGTCACAAAGAAGCTACTCCATTTCTGTAAGTAAAATGGCAGAACATTATACCAACTTCAGTTTACCCACTTCTGCCTGTGTTTTCAGGGAGTACAAGTCACCCCAGACTGCACCACTATCTTTGCAGCGTAACAAGTTCCTAACAGTACCATGGGAAGACAAAGGTAGTGAACTAGGAGTGGCACACAGAGTTGCTACACCCAGCAGGGATTTCTGGGTGTGAGCCAGAGGCTGAGAGGAAGCAGCACCCACCTCCCTGGCACTGAAGAGCAAATGCCTTCCCTCAGCATGACACTGCGGTGTGTTGAGCTTGGAGGGCTGCCAGGTGCCCACCCAGCTGCTCCATCTCTCCCCCTCCTCAACAGGAACAGGGCAGAAAATATGACTAAAGGCTGATGGATTGAGATAAGGACAGGGAGATCACTCAGCAATTACCATCATGGGCAAAACAGATTCCACTAGGGGAAGATTAATTTAATTTAATTTATTGCCAATCAAAACAAATGTGGGATAATGAGAAATAAGAACAAATATTAAAACACCTTCCCCCCACCCCACCCTTTTTCCCGGGCACAGCTTCACTCCCCAATTCTCTGCCTTACCCCCACAGTGGTGCAGGGGGACAGGGAACAGGGGTTATCATCAGATCATCACACATTGCCTCTGCCATTCCTTCCTCCTCAGCGGCAGGACTCATCACACTCTTCCCCTGCTCCAGCGTGGGGTCCCTCCCACAGGAGAGAGTCCTCCACAAACTCCTCCAGTGTGACTCCTTCCCACAGGCTGCAGTTATTCACTAATTGCTCCAGCGTGGGTCCCTTCCAGGGGCTGCAGTCCTTCAGGCACAGCCTGCTCCAGCGTGGGTCCCCCACGGGGTCACAAGTCCTGCCAGCAAACCTGCTCCAGCCTGGGCTCCTCTCTCCATGGATCCGCAGGTCCTGCCAGGAGCCTGCTCCAGCATGGGATTCCCATGGGGTCACAGCCTCCTTTGGGCACCCACCTGCTCCGGCATGGGTCCTCCCTGGGCTGCAGGTGGAGATCTGCTCCCCCGTGGACCTCCCTGGGCTGCAGGGGCACAGCCTGCCTCACCGTGGTCTTCATCACCATGGGCTGCAGGGAATCTCTGCTCCGGCGCCTGGAGCATCTCTTCCCCCTCCTTCTGCACTGACCTGGGGCTCTGCAGAGTTGTTTCTCTCACATTTTCTCACTCACCTCTCCTGGCTGCTGTTGCACAGCAGTTTTTACCCCTTCTTAAATATGTTATCACATATGTTATCACTGATGGGCTCAGCTTTGGGCGGGTCTGTCTCAGGGATGGCTGGAAGTGGCTCTGTTCAAGGCGGGGGCAGCTCCTGGTCTCTTCTCTTTGAGGCCACCCTCGCAGCCCCCCCACTACCAAAACTTTGCCACATAAACCCAATACAGATACCAACAAAACAGCATGGCCCAAGCATTTCCCCTTTACTCCTTCTGGCCCCTGCTCCCTCCATGGCAGATCATGGAGAATATGGAACCCACCAGGTAAATGGGGTGAAAAAAGGGGCTAAGAGGTGGATCACACAGGATAAGTGCCTCTAACTGATACACACACCTCTAGCACTAGCTCCCTTGTCATCTAACTCCGGCAAGTATTTATTAATGAAACTCTCCTGATTGTTGATTCATTTGATTGTTAAAGCTTGTGGAACTCTTACTGTTATTACTCATTGTTATTAATGTTCACAGCTCAGCCTCTCTCTTTCCAATATGCTCCGCAGAGGAAATCGAAGGCTGAAGCCAATTGTTACAGTAAATGAATGATGGAGCCGCTTGGGGATAGGAGTAAGCCTGCTGCTCTGGGACTGTTGCAGGTTATTGGGAGTAAGTTAATCTTCACACACAAGGACTGCAAAATGAGAGGCTGTTTCAGGTGGGTTCTCTGGTGTATGCACTGCTTCCTCAGTCAAGTCATCAGTGAGCATCACCCTAACAAAGCTATCTGTGCACAGGACCAGTGACAAAACCTGGCCCGGTTTTGATCTACATGCAGAAACAGGTCTGAGTTCAGCAGGAGCATGGCCCCTGCCAGGTAGGTTCAACACAAAGACTCAGGCAGATGCTACAGGCAACTCAGCACAGCCTTGCAGAAACATGTCCTTATGACTGCACATACTGAAGAAAAGCAGGGTTGGCTATCCTCAGAAAGTTTTCTCCTCTCCACTCTGCAACTGCTCAATCCTCCTAAAAGGCCCAGGACAACACGAGCTGGGCACAGCAGGTGGTAGACCAGAGCTCCGGAGTGCAGCACCTGAACATGCTGTGTAGAGGGGGAACAGCACACTGCTTGCTCCAGTACTCTCCCTCCCTTCCCCTTCTCCAAGCCTCCTCCACCTCTCCACAGCCTCTTTGCTACATGATGTTTGCTAGTTCTTGCACCACATATAAATTCCCCAGGCTAAAATGGTAGTGCTCCTACCTGTCTGGTAGCTGAGATGCTTCTAAATCCTCACTAGTGTTCTTATGCCAACTTTCCAGAACAATGTATTTGTCCATGTTATATCTTCAGAGTCTACAGAGCCATCACATACCATATTCGACCTATTATTCATCTCAAACAGAGAATTCTGCAAAACAAGAGGAAATAAAAGAGAGCTTAATACAGCTTTACTAAAATGGAATTTGCCAAAGACTCATAGAAAAATGGATTTAATTAGGGCTGCTAATGGGGAACAGTTTGTTCCTGTGATTTAAAGCAGAAGTTAGATAGTGTCTATAATTTCAACATTTTAAATTATATATAGGGGGTTATTTCTCCTTTCTACCTTAATTATAAAAATCCATCTTTATGAATCACAATTTTGAGGCAAATAAAGCAAAGGCAGCAAAAATGATGTTTTATTTAATGAAACTTGTAAGAACTCACAAAAGAAGCAAAAGGCACTTCAGTATGGATAAAACAGACTTACTATAGCAAATAGTAGTTGCAGACAGTCCTCTGTGCACTACTGAAGGACAGCACAACAAGGTTAATTTTTTACTTGGGAAAAAGTGTGTAAAGGGAGGTGTGATCTGTTATAAAAAATGAAACTGGGTGTGGCTTTTATGCAATAACAAGAATGTCCTCCATTTAATTTTGCAGCTAAGCAGTCTATTAGAGTTACAGGTGTTAATTGGCCTAACATGCTACAGCTAATAATCCCATATTTTAGAATTCTCTGCTACCCTTTCTTACATTGATTACTGTCAGAATCTTTGAATTGCCTGAAAATTGTTTCTCCAGATAAAAGGGCCAATAGGTCTTGTTAGAACCACTCCTCCCAAGCCTCCTCTGTTGCCTTTGATTTTATTTAAAACTAACAAATGTTGCGTTTGTGAAATTCCTCTTGTTAGCTGGCTCTGACCAGATGACCTAAGTAAATGAGTCTCAGAATTGTAAAGCACTGATTAATTTAATAATAGCCCAGACAACTGACTAGCAAGCTAGGCCTAGCCGCCGCCACTGCTGCAGATTCTGCACTCACCATAATGCATTTTAATACTGCACCTCGGATCAGAACGGAATCAATGAGTGAAGTTCAAATGTGGCACATTTCCTATTTCCCTGACAGCTTATTTCATGGATCACAGGGACCAAAGTACAGCTGCTTATTCAACAGAGGAAAGAATGAATCAATTTTCATTCTTTAATACACTGTGTGACCTATTCTCTGATGCTCTATCCTTTACAATGGCTCTAGTCTTTTAAAGGCCTTCAGTTTTGTCAGATAGAGAAAATTTAAAATAATGACAAAATGCCCTGCCCTAGGTCTGCTTCCAACTGACTAACTGCTCTGCTGGTAATAAGTCCAAATGAAAGATATTATGTCACTCTGGTTGAATTAAACAAACTATAATCCTATATCATTAAAAATGAACCAGTCTCCTGAAGATTTCTGTGATTTTGCTCCAAGTTCCCCATGAAAGGTGCTGGATGCCACAAAGATTTTGCTCCTCATCTGCTCCATTTTTTTCCCCTGCTTCAATACATGAAAGAATAATGTGACAAAATGGCAGCCACAGCAGCAGCAGCTGGCTGAAAAAGCCGGCACTGTGCTGGGGAAATCCTGCGCCCGTCTGCTCCCTTCCTGCCTGCACAGAGAGCTCAGGCCCCATGCTGTCGCTCAGGACCCCACGCAGGGGGCTGGAGGCCAGCTGGGAAGCCAGACGCAGAAATGCAGCTTTGTTCGTTAAATCCGCTGTGGTCCCAAAGCCCAAGCCACGCCAAACAGGGAGACTGACATTCTCTTGCTCTGCTTACCCCATCAGACTCCCTGAAGCTAGCAGATAATGTCACCAGTTCTTTAGGCACTGCTAATTTGGGCAGAATTAATACACTGAGATGCATCATTTTGCAATTTCAGTGTGAAGATAATTTTTTTTCATTTAGAAATATCCCTAGGTATTGTGGTTTTAATTACCCTCTGTGTGCCTTGTGTCTTGCCTTATTATTTATCCCCAGTTCACAGGTGATGCTCATATTGTTCTTGCCATTGATAACTTGGTTTCAGCCTGGGGTTTATTACCGTAGTAATTTTTCAAAGAAGGAAGGTCAGATTCTGCAAAGAAGAGAGCACAAGGGCAAGCGCTGTAGCCGCCCCAGGCAGCCATGGGCACCACGACCCAGAGGTGCTGGCACCCCAGAGCCAAGGCAGCTGTGCCGAAGGCAGCGTGCATAAGCCCGGCACCAGGACAGAGGGAAAGCTGAATTGCCAGCTAACTGATGAACTGAACAGCAGGATATGAACTGGAAAGCTTGGAAAGGAAGTCCTCAGAGACCTCCACGGGCAAATAGTATTTCTGGCTGTCCTTTCTCAAACTCTCCTTCCCCTGCCTCATTGTACTTTATGACTGGGACGAAGGTGAGAACCCATGAGGCTTGCCTGGCCTTAAGACATAAACGTAATAAATCAGGCCTTATCAGAATATTATCTAGATGAAACAGACATATCACTGCCAGCTTTATTTGCTTTTCTCTCTACATATCCAGTAGTTCAATTCTAGGGGTTTCAAAGCATGTGGATTTAACAAATATCATATTTCCAGTACTTCAGGGCACATGGGCAGACAAATTGCTTTTTCCACTTCATAAAATGAATCTGGGAAGCACATGGGTCACTAAACAGTTGCAACAAATGTTCTAGTCCAGACTTGTCTTTAAGCAGGCTACAAGCTGTAGCAGAGGTCGCTGGTTTGATTTGTTTGCTCCTGAGAGATTAATTTTCCTTTTTTATTTTTCTGCCTTTTGTGAAGGAAGTCCAGAGACACATCACAGCTCCTAACACCCCAGCAGCAGCAGCTGTTCCACTTGCTGCTTTGGTCTAGAAGCAAACAGGACACTTGGCTTGCGGGAGCTGGTGGCTGAACTGTGAGCTCTACAGTATCTGCCGTCCCTCCTCCTCAGCGCTCTCCGGGGGCAGCTGTGCAGATGATGAAAAGTAACTCAGAAGAGCTGAGAACAGCAAGTGCCCTGGCTCGGTCGTACAGCCCTACCCTTCCCCTCTCCCCAGATTATCCAGCTTTAATACAAAGGTCTGCTCTAGTTGCTCAATAATGGAGTAGTTCTGAACATTAATCAATTCTTCTTTCCATCACTAAGCTGCCCTTGAACCCAGCAGTCCTCTGGCCCGAGGACACACGAGGTGACAGACTTGAGGGTGCTGCTTTCCGTGAGCTCCACAAGAAGCCAGCTCTGCACAGGCACAGCACACCTCCCACTTCGCCTTTGCACACACGAATTGAGGTGCACTGCGTCTCAGCAGGAATATTACTGCAGAAGGTCCTTGTCCCAGCAGTCCTCAGTGGTGGGGGTGCAACAGGAACCTTATAGCTGGCATGAAGTGGTCTCCCCTTCTCACCACAGACATGTTCCCTCCACACCAGCCTGCAGACTTGTGGCTGTCTTCACCTTTTCCATATAAGATCAACTTTTCCTTCCCAGTTTTATCAGACTTAGCCCTCTTATCCCCCATCCCTCCCCTGAGCAGACCGGCTGCCCATGGACTGGCTGCTACCAGCGCTAGGTTCACTAGCCTGGGTGTTTTTCTCACCCAGCCAGTGTTGTACTGCAGCTAAACAAAATATCTGAACTTCTCATTGATCAAGCTTTGGCAGACAGTTCTGGAGGACAGTGATGAGGGATGGAGGCTGAGCAGCCAGCAGCTATTGTACAGTCAGCTGCTGAACAAGTGGATTTTGATGAGGTTCACCTGATTAGCTTTGAGTGCACGAATGAGAACTGTGTATGCGGCACTGGGCACGTGCTGCCATAGGGGTTAGTGCTCTGCATCCCTGTCTCTGGGACCCATTTGTCCCCTAGCTATCAGAGAGGATGCAAAAACTGCCCACTATGCTCTGTCAAAGTAATGTTCAAAATGGAGTTCTAACAAGACCTTTTCCCTTCAAACAATGTACAAATTAACAGTCAGCAGCATTTGAAAAATGGCCGTAATCCCTGTCTGCATGGGGAGTTTGTTCCCAGTGCAATGTGCCATATTATGACAACGATATGTTCTTCAAGTGAGTGAAAACTAATGAATAACTAACACCCTGACAGTCTTGCTATTACTGAGTGCTTAGGAGTTGGGTAAAACTGACAGTGCAAGATGAATATGGCACTACGACGAGATGTTACTTTGCATGGCTGGTCAGGGGAATCCAGACTTAATGGACAATACAGATGGGTTAATTCTAAAGGCTGAATTTGATTCTGAGCCATAGTTGCTCTCTGAGCAAATAGTGAAGGCTTAATCACTTGGAGAACTGAGTCGAAGGTGGTAGTCCCATTTGTGAAGGAAGCACTGGGAGCATGGTTTTGGGAACAAAGGATGTGAGTTTGTTGCCTCTGCCTCCCTGAGAGCAGGCAGAGCCCTCTGCCCACTTCGGGAGGGTCCAGTAAAACTCAGGCAGACGACTTGCCTACAAATGCAGTCAGGAAGGTGGGACTGTCTCTAGCAGGAGGGATCACCAGAGCACACCAAATGTGCACTAGGCCCTGTTTTCACAGCACGGGAATCACACGGTGCCAGTGAAATTATTTGATTCGGGCTGAAAGAGGAAGGGCATTATGACCCCAGAATTGAATGTGGCTCTTTGCCCTGAACACTGTGAAGCCCCGGTGTATTCATGGGTTTCAAGAGGCTTCAGATACACCCCTGGAGCACAGCCCCACCTGCTAGTTCAGGGCAATGGTCAGACATAACCGCTGCTCCAGAAGGACTGTGAGCAGGATCTCTGAGGACCGCAGCCAAGTAATAACGTAATCCACGCCCTGTCTGCTATAGGCTTTTTGCAAACATCTGCTAATGGCTGTGGCAAAAGAGAGGCCCTGAGCTAGCCAGTCCCCCACGCCACACTGAGCCCTCTCTCAGATTGCCCCTGAGGTGGTGCTGGGGGTCGTTCCATGGCTTGTCCCTGGCAGCACTCGCCTGCAGCATTCCCCAGGCTCAGCAGAGCATCACCGCCAAGGGGGGATCGCCTGTGTCTCGGGTAGCTCTGCCCACCTCCAGCGTAAGACAAACTGTAGTGCTGCGGGATCTCCCTACGCCTGCAGCACCAGATGGGCTGTGTCACCAAGGAAAGCGTGGCTTGCAGCAGCAGGCAAATATGATGCATTCCTTGAGACGTGACACGGCCCCATCTTGTTTTCACCCTCATTCCCTTTGGTTTAAATGCAATCAAGGACAGATCTTCTCTGTCCTCAGAAGATATGGAGCAGGTGCTAGTCTTTACCCCTTTCCAGGAGCAGAGATTTCAGATGATAACCGTGCAGTGCATCAGCCTGGTGAAATCGCGGTCACAGCGAAGTCAGGACGTCTCTGAGCCTCTTACCCCAGGCACAAACCAGGAGGAGCCAGTTCCTGCAATTACAAAGTTGAGCCATATCAGAGGAAAACTAATCAGCTTGCTGGATGCCAGCAAATTAAATATTAATCTAAGTATTGAGAACACAAAAATTTTCATCTTCAGATATTTTCTGGCACAAGTGCCAAAATCAGAGTAGAACTAAGGCTTTATTCATTTCCATTATCAACTTATATAAAAACACTCAGAAAAATGGGCAACGATGTGCAGAAGCCACTCAGTACAGATAATTACAGTGTAAGTTCAGGCAGCTAATCACTCCTAGAATATGCTTCAGATCGAGATAACTCTGACTGGCTTGTTTCCCTGCTTTGTTAAATCAGACAGACTCTCCGCTCTGCCCAATGGGGATGCGGCTCCCAGAGTCAGCATCTTTAAATAACAACAGGGCTGGCTGGCAGGCAGGGAAGCTCATCCTGCCAGCCAGCAGTGGGATGGATGGAAGACCTCTACACCAGGAAAGCAAAGCAGCAAGAGGGAGGGACACAGCAGAAGCAGTGCTGGGAGGTGAGGCAGGCAGCCCTGGACAGGAGCAGGGAGAGGTGGAGAAATGCAGGGCGGGTGTGGAAGCACAAGTACAGAAAGCCACGGGCAAGGACACACGGAAGAACCGAGGAAGAGCTGCAGCAGCGGGATGGGGAGGAATGGCTATAGTCCTGCAGCCAGCCCCTCCTCGCAGAGCAGCAGCTCTGGCCTTCGTGGTACTCAGGCAGAAAGAGCTCCCAGGGCTGCCCACGCTCCCGCATGGGCATACATCCCATCCTGGCCACCAGAGCTGTCCGTGCATGGCCCTTCCCTGTGGCTTCCCTCTTGCTGTGCTCTACGCACTGCGCTGCCCGTCTTCCCAGGGACCGGGGCAGCTGTACTGGAGAGAGGAACGGCCGTGCGGCCAAGAGGAAATAACGGCACTGAAACCAAAGGATTCTTCTTCAAGGGAAGCCACTCCTTTGGGCTGTGGGAAAGAGGTGATTTTCCACAACCCTTTCTCTGGCATGTCAGGCCCAACCTTCCCAGTGAGCACCAGCCCGTGTGCTTTACGTTCCAGTTTCCATAAGGGCCTGACTTGGCTGCTGGAGGTCACGGCAGCAAGCGGGAAGAGTGAGCTCTCGCTCAGCATGGGGCAGGTGCAATGAATGGAGTCTGTGTATGGGGGGGTGATGGGGGCACCCACCTGAGCCAGAATACCCGGCTGCAATCTGGATAGTTTTGCACTCACCAATGTCTGACCACTGTATTTACGGAACGGAAAAAATGAACTCCCCTTTACAGTTCTAGTGGATCACCCTCATGTTCTCAATCACTAATTTACATGGGCTTCTTGCTTGGAACTTGGGCAAGAATTATTTTTATAACAGCATTCATGGATATTCTCTCCTGCTTAATTATTAAGATTGCTGTAGTAAATAAGGGGTGTTTATGAATTCCATCAATCTCAACAAACCTTTTGCTTGTAAAGCACTGAGACATTTGTAATGAAGAAGCAGCATTCTCTTTTGCTTTATTTAAAGGAATGAAATAACAAATATAGTTCTATGGTTGCTCTTGCACTGTTTCTTAAATTTGAATGCCTGCAGCAATTATGCCTGACTTACAAGCTGCTTCATTATAACAACCTAAAAGATAGGAGTGGACTGGAATAAATCGGGACTTTAAAGAGCTCGCATGCCCTTCAGCAACACACAGGTTTTCAGAGATGGCAGAAGTTCTATTAGTTAACACAGTGCTAAGTATTCTGTTTTGAAACTGCAGTGTTGCTCCGTGTCAGGAACTGTGCATCAGCCAAACTCTTCAGCCACGTCTCTGAACACTGCTTCTCACAGGCTCTGCTGTCAGCAGTGGTAGAAAGCTGCTTTGGAGGGAAATGAAGAAATACCATATTTACTTCCCTTAGCACATTCTATGTCCAGCCTTTCTTTAGTTATACCAACGGGCTTGTATTCTGTGGAACGCTGGGTCACACTATTTCTTGTCCTTTAGATCCCCATCAGACAGAATGCCCAGGGGAAGTGCCAGCCACTGAATTACTCAGTGTGGTCCCCAAGATTGGCCTCACCATTGAAAATGCATCTCTCTAGAGACCCACAAACTAAAGCAGTAGCTGTTCCCAGGTGTTACACATCCCAGGACACCTCTCCCAGCTATTTATACATTGTACTGCTAAACAGGCATTGCCAGGGTTTCTTCTTCAGATCCAGTTTGACCCTGACAAACAGGAGTGTCCCTGAAACAGACATGTTCTCTTCTGTCTTTTAAATAATCATCAACCTTTTTTCCTTCTTGATTTAAGAAAGCCATGATCTTTGGGTATGTGCTACTTAGGATCCTAGGGGCTCAGCACAAGCAACTGAGCAGCATAAACAACTAGAGCTTTTGTTGAAGTAAAATGAAAATGACCATGCTCTCATGCTGAAAGAAACTGATATTAGAAAGCATAGGTTTGACAAGACGAGCTAAAAATCTACACTTCAGATTCCAGTAGGCCTATGCCATATTAATTATTTATCAAGATGTTTTCTTAAAGTAGTGTCTTTGTGCCTTTAATTTTCAATTCCCTTAATGCTATGAGGATCTCTGCTGGCAACGCATCAATTATTAATAGAGTTAAAACAATATTTGTTTTCCCCAAATACATTTTGGAATGCTGTCCTCATACCAGTTAGGTTTTTCTGAAACTTTAATGAGGGTCTGTGATTTCCTCCAGACTCATAGCTGAGGCACAGACTTGGCTGGGCCTTTGATTTGGCTGTCGGAGCCGCGCATGGCACCGCATCCTTCACACTGTTCGTCCCACTGGGGCTGGAGAAGTGATCAAGCTAAACAGCTGTGATGAGGGAGGAGAAATAGCAGCTCATCTGTAATTGGGAATTTTGTTTGCTGAGTTCAGAGGTTCTGTTGTTCTAGTGACTGTTTTACATTTTCTTATTCCAGTAGCTGTCCCCAGGCTCAGTAGAGAGAGCCTGTGCTTTTCTCAGTTTGGAATACTTTTCTCCTAACAAAGAAAACCACAGTTCCTTCAATCTACAAGAAAGCCATTTCAATTCAGCAAAAGGATACTTGAAACATCATGGTTTTAAGAATTTTATGCAATCTCAGCCACTTCTCTCTCTGCCAGGGAGCATATAAAAAATTAAAACCCCAAATACTGCTTCTTGCTTTTCTAGGCCCTAATTATAAATACATTTTCACAAGGAGGAGCCAACTTAAGCCTAATATTGTGTGAAATCTCATAATTGCAATGCAGTCTTCACTTGATGTGGATTGGCAATTGGAACTGTGGAATCAATTTTTCCCATACTTGAAACACCCAAATGAGTATGAAATGTGTTGCATTTGTTCCATGCACGTCTACAGTTCTGCACTTTGCTTAGAGTGGAATGATAACTCTGATGTATTTTTTATAACAGAGGAACGTTTCCTCACACTTTGATGTTTCACGTATGGAGCTATTATAACCATTTGCCATTTAGATGCATGATCCGTGGCTAATCTCCAAAGCTTTGATGCATGCAATAATTATTACTATTGATGTCATTGCACCATATTTAAAATATGAACATCTCTTTGTAAGTCTACAGCTAACAGAAGATGGAAGCAACCAGTCCACACCAAGGCTGGAAATTTCCTGTTGGTAAACCTCTGAAACATGTGTAAGATGACATTCCATAACCTTCAGCGAGGCACTGACTATGATGAACGCAAGGGCTCAGCGAGCAGGAAGGTGATGCAACGTGTGCTCTGGTCTCTGTGCACGGCGAACAGCTCTAGGAAATTGAGCCCTGGGGTCTCCAGATGCTACATTCCGACAATCTGCTCTTGATGCTTGACCCTGAACTCAGCCATATGGCATGTTTCAGGCAACTCCTGCACCTAGGGCTCTGAGTAACTTTATCTGTGCAGCGTGTCACTGGCATTCAGGAGCCTGGCATTCATTCAAACCATGGTTTCCAGACCTGGCTAAGCAGAACAGCTGGAAGTTCCCTGGAGCTCTCCACTGCCCTGCCATGAAACCTGGGGCTGGACAGATTGTTAACTGGGGAGTTGTCATGAGTGTTTTTCATGAGGGCTGCAAAGCAGTACGAGTCCAACAGCATCTCTCTTGGTCTAGTTGCTTTCACATATTGACATTGAAACAGAACTACTTGTCCTGCACAGATGCCCAGGAACATGGGCATGGGAGAAAGTGAAAATCCCCGGAGAAGTTTGCTACTTGTGCATAAATTTTAGGTGTGGAGGAACAAATGTCATGTTTGTAAAGTTTAAAAGATGCCTTGACCTGGCTTTGATATGCTGCAGTGGAGTTAAGGTTTCTCATGAATTGCATCATAAAGTTCCTTTCTGCTCTCCTGGAAACTCTTCTTACTCTTTGGCTGCTTCTTCAGCTTTTGGGGGACCATCTTTGCAACAACAAAAGCCAAAATGGTCAGTGGCAGCAGCCTGTGATGACTGGGGGACCAGTGCAGAGAAAGAAGCAGCCACTGGATTATGACAGAGGAAACAGACCCTGGAGAATCTTTCTAGTGCAGGAGGCGGAGGGAGAAAGTTGGAGTCCCAAAAGACTGTGAGGGACCAGAAGCAGAGGAGTTCAGGACAGTTTGTCAGGGCAGTACCAATACAGCGCAGAAAGCTGCATGAACGTCTCCAGGCAGGGAGCAGTCTGACAGATTTGCATTGTAGGAGTCACTAAGAAGGAGACACTTTAATGAACACCTTCTCCGGTACCTTGATTAGACTGTGCAGAATTATGGCCTGCAAAGAGACGTGTACTACTACCCCAGTGGGCACAGGCAGGGTACACTGGCAGCCTGGACACCTACTCTGCAGTTGTGGCTGCGTGGCCAACCTCCCACAGATGCCCTGGGGATGGCTTGCTCTTCTGCACAAGTTGTGACAGGAGTGGATGTTTTTCATGGAGATGAAGATAAAACTACACTTTGGGAAGCAGCGACTGTGACACACCTGCAGGGGAAAAAACAGAGAGCCTCCCCACCAGGCTTCTGTGCACAGCCTAGAGCCCCTGGCTGTGCTGGAACATCTTCTGGAGAGGGACCTCCAGCCCTGCCAGGCAGACACTCACTGCCGAACTGCACCACATCCCTCAGCCTGGAGTCTCAGGGAGAGCCCCTGCTGCTGTAAAAGCATCTCATGTAAAAGTTGGCCAGTTTTAGCAGGCTGAGTCTGAAAAGCAGAAGTGCAGTCACCTCGCCACCCTAAGCCCTGTTACCCTCTGTCTCTCCTACACAACCTCACAACAGAAGTGCTGGTTTGCTCTCAAGTCTGGGAGTAGTTCTTACCCGCGATGGTAACAACCAGTCAGGGCCAACCAGCTAACTAACAGGCCCAGGACTAACTGGCCCTTGCATCCCACACACAGAGACGTTAAGCAGATGTGCCATGTCTGAGGTTCCACAGAGTGCTGACTGTGCAGGCGGACCCAGCCCCGTAACAAACACTGATACTTTTTTCAAGTTTCAGCTGAATTACAGGTAAGGAAAACTAAGAGTGCTCACAGTTCCTGTGGTATTATTTTCTGCAGTAGCCTCAACATATGTTTATCATTACAATACATCTAGAGCTCATCTGTTCCTGCAGACGAAACGCAATGTAAAGCAAACACATTTAACAGGCACAGGAGAACACCACAGCTCACATGGCATCACCCCAGACTGGGGAAGGTGAGTCCCTGCTGGGGGAACACATGTGAAGCAGCCATGCAACTTGCTGCCTAATTACTTCTGATGCAAAACTGGCTCCACATCACTGCCGTGGCCAGGCACAACTTCAGCCAGCTGCACTCCGGGAGCATGCAGTGCTTGCACCAACCATGAGTTAGGCCCATGGGTGGGTTCATCTTGTAAACCCACCAACAGTTCTCCAACAAGGACTACAAAGTGGTTGGAACCTGCACAGCTTAAATCATCTGGTACTTTATTTGCTATGTTAAAGCACAATTTGCCCCACCAAGCCCCACAAAACAGGTGTGATTCCTTCCTAAGAGCACTGGGAGGTTTAGCCCTGGTCTTCACACTCCAGCAGCCTAGGTAATGTTACAAAGCTGAAAATGCGCACGTGTCGGCCTGTATTAACACTTTCAACTTGCTAAAATGTACTTTATAGGTCTCTAATTATACTGAGGCAAACTGAATTAATATACTTAGTTAACTGTTCAATTATGCTACTGGCAACCATTTCTGGAAAGTCAAATTTAACATCTCTGAACATCTAACTAGTAGGAAAAAAGTTATGTTTTGATTGCACATTAATGTTAATGGTTAATAATTCTCAAAGCTTCTATACTGGAATAATATTGGTGTGCAAAGACTCATTTTTGTATCAAGAACCGCTATTTGCTTTAATTATCTTAGCATAATGCTGTATCTACAGAAAAAAACGTATTAGAAAATAACAACAGAAAATAGACCAAGGTCTTCAGCATAGAAAGTCACATGGGTCAGAATGCACTGGGAAGAGTCTGCCTGGAGCATATAGGACAAGATTAGTTTGATCCTGAAAAGTAGATGGCTTAAGCGACTAAGCCCAGCCTCTTCCCGAGGACACCTGGAACCAGCCTGCAGTGTAGTGTGGCTTAAAACAGCCAGCTGACACCAAGCTAAAGTTGTTACCCTGCATCTCCTTACAAAGAAAGATGTGCAGCCCATGAAATTCTGGCTCCTGCAAGCCAAGCCAAGTGCCAGGGAGCCAGCCTGCCTGGACAGGGCATGCCCTTGTGCCTCGGTGCAGTGAGACAACCTTTCTGCACTTCCATAAGAGGTGTTAATTATAGGCTGCCTTTGCCTTGCTCAGACTCCACTGGTTGGTCTGACATGTCATGTCTGAGCAGAAATTTCATTGATTTTATTACATACAGCCAGTGTTTTACATGGCAGGATCAAGAGACAGAAGACAGAGTGATTAGCTCAAAAAGAGAACAAAAGCAGGAGGCCAGCAAGGGCAGATGCAAGGATCAGGAGTCAAGGGCAGACGAGAGCATAAGCAGCGAAGGAAGAGAGGAGGCTTTTTGGAGCCACGAGCCAATTACACATAGCAAAACACTCGCTGTTCACTGGCTAGATGGTCTCATCTTGCCTCCCAGCCTGACTTGGCCATTGTGATCAGAGCCATGGCCTTTACTACCTCTGCCTCTTAGGAGGTGCATGTGGTTGCCCTGCTCATGTGGTCCTGACCTGACCTGCTCTGCTGGCTGCAGAACCTCTCCTCCCTGGGTCCCTGGTGACTTAGGCAGCTGCTGGTAATTCAGGAGATGAGCCCTGCTCTTCAAACAGGCTACAAAAATTGCTCCCAAAGGTATTGGACGTAGTCAACTATCTGGAAGAAAATGTGAACCCATGCAGAGAAGTGGAACCAAAACTCTGTGCAGGTCCTGACTGAGAAAAATCTCTTCCCTGGCAGGCAGAAATTCCTTTGTTGGCCTCCAAAGGAAAAGCTTGCATAGCTCCTGGAGACCCTAGTGAATACCCTGGTGCTCCCAGTATCCATCACCCACTTCTCAACTGCTTTTAAGACGATCACTGTACATGCCCTTCCTTTCCTCTTCTTTAATCTACCCAGCTAGAAATATTGTCAGTGTCACAGTTAGTCCAGCTATGCTGTATTGTCATTGCATCCCAGGGGCACAAACCAGTGAGAGATAAGTGTAACTTATTCCTGTATGAAAACTGTCTAATGTCCATGCCTGACAAACTGACAGCACAGAAGACAAACATGACAAGAGCTTGCTTTACAGGTCACTTTATCCCCCTTCTAGTTAAGGGGATTCTGGTGGCAAAATTACTGAACTCTCCAGTTCCAGCTTCCAGGCAGTACCACTGCTCTCTTGATCCAAGACCGAGCAAAACTAGCAAGTTTGATATACTCCTTAGCAAAAGCTCAACTGCTCATCTTACTAGTGTGGAGAGCACAAAAAAAGTGAGTGCTGGGAACTAGATTCAGAGCTGCTGTAAATCTTACTAGGTCCACTCTTGTCTGTGGGGTTGCTCACTGTGGAGCTAGCCCAGCACCATGAAAAGGCCTTGGCAGTGTTCATGTATTCCTATTTCACTTCCGAAACAGATGAGCTGAATGCAGCATCTTGATCTTTAGCTGGTGACAAGAGACCTAACATGCTTCAGCAGGATGACACAAAGAGTTCCCAGATGTCTTTATCACCTGCCAGGGCACTCCATTTGATTTCCCCGGCAGAGTTCCTTGGTAAATCTACATTGTGAAGCAGAGACCAAGTTAATCTAGAACTGAATCAGGCATTTCATTCTGCAATACAGCAATACAGATCAGAAGGCACTAGGAAGGAGGTTAAGCAAAGACAGGATCTCTCTGAAAGGACAGTACCAAGCCTCAAGCCTGCCAAGACTGAGCGTTGCCTACTCAGGACACCCCGTGCCACAGCAGGCGAGCTTCTGCCAGGCACAACCACCTCACAGAAGTTCTCCTTGGGCGCGAGGCTACTTCCCAGCCTGACATTTGCATATCAGTGAGATATCTGCAAACTCTAATCACAGTTTAAAAATAGATTAATTCAAGCATCAAACAGAGTAAGTTCAGAATGCAGATAATTAGTAATCAAGTCTGGCCTGCATTCCCTCCCATTCTGGACCTGGGGAAGAGACCCTCAGAGCTGCAGGTAAAGATGACATGGTCACCTGAGCAAATCTGCAAAAGAACCTCTGGGGTATTTAAGCATTCAAGTGGCAACGTAGCACAGCACAGTCTTGTTTTAATATAGATTACCAGCTGCCCTTCGTGATTTGGGTTGTTTAAAATAAAACAGAAGTACCGATGGGGGCATTTTTCATAAAAATATGTTTGTGTATCAAAATGGCATGTAATAACGTTCTCTGGTATAACACTGATAACACATTAACGCTAAGTGTATGTGCCTAGGGTTACATTTCCAAACTAACAGTTCCAAAACAACACTTCATGTAGATTGTTTTGAATTTACTGATATAAGAAGCATAACCAGTGCAGGCTCACACCCATCCCATCCCCTCATGCTCAGTCCTCCTGCGTGGAGTTGGGGACACACACACACACACACAAGCAGCACTGGCTCAGGACACTACCTCTCTGCCAGATTACAATCTGTCCTCTTCTGGACAGGGCTCTAACAAGCCCACATTGTCACTTGAGGGTTAAAGATTATGGTGACAGGAAAGGAATTACAGCATTTCCAAAGAAAAAAGAGCCCATTAATCTGCTGCAGAGCACTGAGCTTTTTCCTGTGGCAGGCAGTGCTGCTGCCACAAAAACAATGGAAAAATCCCAGGAATTTTTTGCTGCTTTCACCTGGAAACTTGTCCCAAAGCCATTTCTCAAAGCAAAAACAAAAGGACGCACAGGACTTTATCACCTGAAAGATGCTGCCTTGGATTTCATTCTACCCCAAAACAAGTACAGTTTGAATGTATGACACTTAATTTTTAGGCAGCAGTGTCAGCCTTGGCTTTTTAACTCACTATTTAACCTTAACCTGCTGCAGGAATCAGAATGAACACGGCTTGCTCTTCATCTGTGACACTCCCACTTGTTAGCTGCCCAGGTCTTAGTGTGCAAAGCACACAGCTGTAGGAACCAATGAACAACCCTTGCTGAGAGGGAAGCAGTTGAAATACCCATGATGAAAATTCAATGTTGGAAATGGTCTGAACTTATTTTCATTTTTTCAGGCTTACATTGAAAATCATTATCATTATTATTGCCAAACATTTGACTTAATTTTAAAAAGTTATTATAAAACTGCGAATATTGGCGATATTGTGTTGCCTTCTCCAAGGTGGGCATGAAAGGTAGAAGGTTGTGTATTTAACTAAAGAGGCTGCAGATAGGATGCAGGTACCTTCTCCTGAAGTCTAAAATGGAACTCTGGAAAGGATCCAGGTATCCCTCAACTTGAGAGCAGAAAAAAGAATTTCAGCTGTTACTGCCCTGGTCACTCTGTCAACAAATCAATGGAAGAGCTTCAATATCTACCATGAGAGCTTCAAATGCTGCATCATTTCTGCATCCTCAACAAGCCACTAGACAGCTTCTCTGTCCTCTGATTTCAGTTCCAGAGAAGAAATCTCTTCCAAACAATGTGACAAGACAGTGGCAGAATAGGCTTTGCACAAGACCACCGTAACTCCTTATCTCCTCCCAGACTGACAGAGATGGTGTAAAGTCTATGGAGAAATGACTGTGCATCCTAGATGGCAACAACTACAGTCAGTGCTTAGCAAAGACACAGAAAAAATGGTGAAGGATGAAATGCCATGCATGGAAAATTGCAACTACCTTTTCTTACTACCTTAGGTTCCTCATTTTTTTCTGTGCAATCACTATTATATGTATAACAGTGACTTCTAGCACAGTTAGATCATGGCCTTCTGTGGCCAAACACCGTACACATACCCCATGTGAAACTGTCTTTACCACTGGAGGTTTATATTCCACCGGTTATATTTCTTCTGAATACCAGAACAGAAAACAGCAGCTGATGCTTGTGTATTAGAAAGGTAGGGCTTGTGACAAAACAGCAGTCAGAGCTTCATCACTTTACTGCCTATGAGTACTTTGGTGCTTGTAAAACTGTCCCTGCATCACATCTCCAGACAGAGTTCTCCTCATTTTTCCCAGTGAGGCCAGAAAACATCTCAGGGCTAGGTTCACAACAGCTCTCTCCAAGCAGTTAAGGAATGAAACACCAGCATCCTTGTTGTCTACTCAGCCCTCCCGCCCTTCCTGTCCAGGATCCTTTTGGCCAACTACTAGTTAGAAGAGAGCCAACTGGGCAACTTCAGGGATAAGGAAAAGTCCCAGCTTCATGCAGCAAAGTGCCAGAGCTGGTGATCATGTGGATACATGGAAGAAATACCTGTACAGTATATAAATCACCTGTCATCACCCTCCCTGGAAAACTCATTATTATAATAGTCTAATCATTGTGATATCCACTGGCATTACTCCCTCTAACATTAATCCTGATTAGTTCATCTGGTATTAATGTGGATGTCACAAGTACTTCCACGCGATTTTCCAGGCTTGTTGTGTAGTTAAGACCATCCTGGTTGATGCTTCAAGGAAAGAAGTTGTTCATTCATCACCTGTAAAACAGTCAGGCACCAAACTCCCAGGATTCATTAACTAAGCCAATCCCTTCCCTTACGTCTCCCAGTGTCTTCCTCGCAGTGAAAAAAGTACTTCATACCCCACTACTGCGCAAGCGCCTTGGTGTTAAGGATTTGTGTTTTCATTTTGTTATTTCGTGTACGTTCCACTGAGCTGGGTGCAACATCAGTGCTCAACACTCAAAACCAACCTGTCCGCAACTCTGGAGTCTCAAAATCCATCCATATGTAGGGCCAGTTTTGTAAAGAGAAGGGAGCAGCTGGGGTTTCCCAGATGTGCTCTTCTGTGCCTGGGCTCTCCCCCTGACAGCGGAGCGGGACCAGCCTGTAGGCAGGTCCCACGGGCTCCCGGCATTTCAAGTCAGCCTGTGGCAGGCAGCACAACTGCTGGCGAAAGGCATATTCTCTTGGAGTTCAGGAATGGGGATAACTCTGTCTGCCCAGCCCAGGAACTTATCACAGAGCCAAGAGTTTTACTACCAATTCCTTCAATGCTCTTTTACATTTCACTAGCTCTGTCTTGGACATGGCTGGAATACAAAGCAGAATTCCACGTGAAGGAGCATCAGCTAATCCATGCTGCCCTCTTCAGGAGCTGCTATCAAATCATTACCGGGGTGCAGCACAACCCTCCTGGATTTCATAAACAGGCACATCAAGAATTGCATTTTAGCAAAGGTGACGCGTTTCTCAAAATGAAAGGCTTTTTCTATGGCACTAAATGTGCTCATCTTCGGCTAAGGCTCAAAGGAGCAAGAATCAGCTTTTCCTCAGGAAGCACATGCATGCAGGAGATGCGAAGGAAGATGAAGAGCAGGGCAGAGGTGGCAGTAGCTATACCCACTGCCTGTTACTGGGGGAGCAAACGGATGGAAGAAGAGGAAGGGTAGCAAAACCCATACTCCCTGCTTTACGTTCTGATGCAATGGATAGGACATGGGTGGGGATTCCCTGATGGCACATGCCATCACACCCACACCACAGTGAGCTCAGCTGCTTGGTCACAGTGACAGACTTGAAACGCCGACGCCGTACTACTTCAACAGAGGACTTTATAGCACAGGAAGCAAAGCATTCCGTGACAAAGCAGTTGGTCCACCCAGCGACAGGAATATGTTGCCCCAGAATCAAAAGGATGGGCACGTCATACACTGCAGAGGAAGAATGCCAGGAGCCAATGCGCGCGCTTCTCTGGGCCTTGCCCAGCCATAAACTCCTGAAGCAGGAGTGGAGAGGGCTGCGTATCAAACAGGGACATAGCAATCAAAATGCAAACATTAATAGATCACAGAAGTGGGAACAAGGGAGGATTTTAGCATTACATCAGTACAGAGAAAGACCAGAAAGTCATTGAGAGAACTTCAGCTAGTTACGTTTCATTAAAGAGCTAGAATTCAGCACAATGAGGCTGTGTTTGAAAGGTGCAACTACACCTGGGAAGGTCATGGCCCAGCATGTGCCGCAAGGCCCTGCCAGTAATGCTGTCTCAGTAAAGGGCTTTTAGCTTCTTCCCATTACACAGGAGGAAAAAGCTAGACCCACCATATCCACAGCAGCTATCTGGAGACAAGCTATGGCACATTTGAGAGATCGTGTGTTTATAGTCCAATGATGTTTAAATCTTTTGCTCCCATCTGCCACCCAGGGACATCTTTGCATTTTGCTTTTATTTATCACCAAACTCTATTCTCATTCCAGCCCACAGAGGCTGGTGAACAGTGTTTCTTTATTTTTCATTCCAGAGGATTATTACTTATGTTGAACCCATTTGTCCCCCTAACAGAGATGTAAGATGTAGTTCCCTAGGAATTCAGATGTTATTTAAAGTTCTTTTCCAATATCCAATTTGCCTTTTATTTATTTAGGGAGCTATTTCAGCAGGAACCTTGCTGTTGAGAGACACCATGACTTGTTTACAGCGCTGGTCCTGAAGGCAGCCAGGAGCTGGGGGAGTCAGGCAGGCGGCAACATTACAGATTAAAGAAGTAATTACAACAGAGAATACAACATTAAATAAAAGCAAAAATAGCAAAGACAAGGGAGGAAAAGGAAACATAAAATTGGAAAAATACACTGGTGCTTAGGATAATCACAGTGCAAGGACTGGAGCAGGCTCCTGGGCAAGCACTTCCCCGCCAGACATCACCTCATTTCAGAGTGTCTCCCCCCGTGCGTGTTGTGATCGGGTATGTGGCTGCTAGCGGGGCTGCCATGTCACTTTTCTGGAGGCCATCCGTCAGGCCTGCACTGAGGGGATGGCTCCTGGACCACCGTTCAGCAGAGGGGCTTGTCTGGCTGCGGCGGAGCGTGGGGCTGGTAACTCCTGGCAGCAGACACATGAAGTCCCGACTCTGCCCGACTCTGCTCTGCTGCAGACGCACTGTGAGGCCCTGGGCCGGCCCCTTCAGCTTCTCTTCTGTCAAAGGTGCTGGCTGACAATGGCACTCCTCACTGTCTCACGAGAAAGTGATATACTCGTGACCCTCAGCTGCTCTGAGCCTGCCTGCTAGGAGAAGAGGGACTGAACAAAATCTTGTAGCCAGGCATTCCCAGGCGCCCTCGCAATACAGTGTGCAGCCAGACACGCAGCGAGGAAAGGGACTGGACTCGGTCAGGTACCAGGGGCTGAGGAGCCTCATTTGCGTGGGACTTCTCTAGGCATAAGGCTCCTTCTATAGAGAACTAGCCAGGTCCCTGTGCACAGCATCACGCTGCCAGACGGACACTCCCTCCGTGCCACTTGCTTGGCAGCATCAAAAAAATGCATTCTCCTTAACTGCAGGGGCTTCTGAACGAGCATTAAGAAGGTACATCCATGCCCCAAACACAAAGTAGCTGCCAATTATTCCTGCTGCTGCTAGTTTCCTTTGGTCTCACTCTCTGATCATTTAATGGGAAGTAGATTATGCAATAATTGAACATTGGAACCAGCAGCTCCCCCTCCCTTCGCCCCCCGCAGCCGGGGATACACATTATTTACCCATAAAAAACATTCCAAGGGTTATTACCATGTAAACTGTGATTAATTAAATTCACAGGAATTATTGCTGAGGCATGTAAATGGGAAGATTCCTGGAGAGGAAAAGCTGGGGAGCTGGCTCCGTCCTGACAGCAGTACAGCCATGGAAGAGAAGAAGCCCTCAACTTACACCCACGACTCTTGTGCTATGCAGAGAGCAACAAAGCATGCAAAGGAATGGGAATGATGGAGACTGGAGTCAGTGTCTGCTTAACTCATGCAAAATTTCCACCTAGAAAGGCCATAACCTCCTGACCATCTGGGTTCCTCCATGCTAGCAGGCTGCTATCCCCTTGCACAGGCATTAAGAACACTCACCAAAAAGTGCATAGACTTAGATCACCATCCGCTGCACAAAAGCCTCCATAAACATTCCCAGGGCCTCACTGTCTCAGAGAACTCGGAATGGATCCTAGATGCTGACTGAACCCTTCTTCCCCTTTCTTCCTCCACTCCCATCAATCAGCAAAACATCACCAGATCAGGGGCTCGCCCACCTGTCTTCAGTGGAATCTGACATCCACACAACAAGGCACTTGTCTCCTGTCTTTAGATCTCACTTCCACTGCTGGCAATACAACTTTCACTGCAAGAACAAAATGCATCGCAGCCTAAGGTTGCAGTTATCTCTGACGTGTCAGAGGCAAATTTTAGAGGTAAAAAGAACAGTAAAACATATTGGCCCCACATGTAAACCTACGTCATATGCAATTTCTTACCTAAAATGCATCAAATTTAAGATAACGTAGACATGTAAGAGTGAACACATGAGTTCAGACCTAAAGTCCATTCAGCCCAATATCCTGCTTTTGGCAACACACAGGAGAAAATGTCTAGAGAAGAATATAAGAATTAGAAAAGCACATAGCAGCACATCCCCAACCTCTAGTGAAGTGCATACAGTTTGGAAACCTTCCGAGTCAGAGTGGGGTGGGTCTTTGGTATTTAATATTCACAGGTGGATTTTTCTTCCACAATGTCGTGCTTTCATTTTTTGAAACTTTTAGCACCTACAACGTCCTGGCACAAGGAATTCCACAGCTCCAGTATGCACAGCGTGAATAAGTATCTCCCCTTTTTTTTTTTTGGCTTTCAGTTTGACATATGTATTGTCATGTCCTTCCCTCCATCCCCAGCTCCTTCGTGAACAGAGGCAGTGAACAATCATTCCTTCCTCATCCTTCCTACTCTGCATGATTTTATACACATCTATTCCATTTAATCATCTCTTTTCCAAGGCAAAGCTTTCCTCATAAAGAAGCCATTCCAGATCTTTGATCATCTTTCTCTCTCATGTCTAATGTTTTATAGTTCAATTCTTTGCTTTCTGAAATGGGGGAACAGCACTGCATAAAGTATTCAAGGTGTGCAACACCAGGAATTTATGCAAGGACATAATCCTGTTACCCGTTTTGTTCCTTCTCTAAGAACTCCTAACATGTGGTTTACTTTTATGACTGAGTGCTACGCCAGCACTTCCATATAAATATTTATTACAATCCCAGGTCTCATTCATGACTTAACAATCACCTCTGTACTCATTGCTGTATACACAAAATTAGGATTGCTCCTCCTTCTGCTCATCACTTTCTATTTCTCTACACTGAATTACATCACATCAGCCACTCACTATATAGGAGAGTTTCCACAGTGCTCTGCAGCGAACACCTATTTTTACTACCTTGAATAGCTGAGAATTGTCAGCAAACACACAGCTGTCATTCATCCTTTTCTCCAGACCACGTATGAGCATGTCAAACAGCTGAAGCATGGATCCCCACAGGATTCCTCTGGTGACCTCCCTTCACTGTGAAAACTGGCCTTTTACTCCTATATGCTTTTTAAGTTGTGTGTCCATCTGGGGACCTGTCCTCTCATCACATAACTGCTTGCTTTATTTAGAAATCTTTCACAAGGGACCTTGCTGAATTCTTTTTTGGAAATCCAAGCAGAATATATAAATCCAGTTCTTCTGTCCCATGTTTGCTGCCTCCTCCAGAGTACTCCAAGAGATTTGTGAGACGTGCCTTTCTCTACAGGAGTCCTGTCTTCAGTGTGTCACATTTACTCACATGCTACTGACTTCAGGCATTCTGAAAAGAACAAGGCACCGATTCCTCCCCCGCCCCATGCTGTCTCCAGGTTTTCCCTGATTAGGTTACAATGACTGGTGCACAGGGAGTTTTCCCAAGTGCTAGCTTTGACATACCCTGGGAATATTCAGCCAAATGTTCCCATGAAATCCTGCCTGAAGCTGCACTGAGCAGCACAGGACAACTGGGAGAGGTGTCCCCACTCCTCTCTGCAGAGGTGTATATTAGAAAGGTTGGAGGTGGCGTGATGAGCGGAAGGTGAGCACTCTCATCCCACGTGGATGATGGTGCTCCTTCTCCAAGGGCACAGGAAAGCTCCCTGGCTCTAGGGTGCCAGTCTGCAGCTCTGCCACTGGCAACGGGCTGTTCATCTGTGTCTACTCACAGCTCTTAACGTCCCCTGCCACGGGGACTCCTAAAACCAGCTTCAAAACAAGGGGTTCGGTTCCACACTAAGAATAGCGGCACAAGTGCAGCAGACAGCGGAGTGAAATAGCATATGTAACTTGGGAGCCATTTGTCACAGACTTTGTTTAATTTCTTAGAGTGAAGAAGACAGGAGAATATAGGATTCATCACTTTAAATTCTATATAGTGACAAACCAACAAGTGCCTTTAACAATCGAAATATACTTTATAGACAGTAATGGATACTGTTAAAGTGTAACCTGGTATTTGGATTATCAAAGGCAGAGTCTATCAATTTTTGGTTTTGTATTAAAGTTGTTTTTTTCCATCTGTTGAAAGTGGCTTTTTGTGATTTCACAGGGCATTACACTTTATGTGTCTCATTTGCTGCACCCAAAGGAATTTCATTCTGCCACATTAAAAAATACCTTTGGATGCTGGCTAAGCTTTTAACTTTCCAGAACACGCTTTTCCATGTCTGTCTCCATCCCAGCAGTTACCTCTTTGCGTGTCTAATTTATACATGCATACATATATGTATATAATGTAATTCACATGTCATATTGCCTTTGTCACAATGACAATTCTGTCTCTATCCCATTGTGCCAAATCCATGATCACTAGCCCAGCTTCAACCACACTTGTCTGGAAGGGATGCACCTGATCTCTGAAGCACACTTAGATCTGTATCAGTGCTTTTGCTTTTCTGTGCACTACGCACAGGTGGAGAAATAGGAAACTACATCTAAGTTCCCTGTGCTGCAGATGTCATACAGATGCATACTGCACACACGGATACACATGGGTATGCTTTCTCTCTCATGTTACTCTTACTTTTTTCTTTTAAGGTAAAGTACAGGCCATTCTAGCTGAGTGTTACTACACCAAAGCAAGACGAGCTCTTAGTAGAGGATCATCCCAATTGTAGCACCATGACTACCATCCATTACAAGTGCCACCACAAAACCCACTTCCAAATGCATCACCTATCCTTCCTTTAAAACCACGACAACCAAACACCAGCAATTTTGCCTCAGCAGTAAGCCTGGTATCCCATTTGTCCCAACCTCTCAATGTCTCTAGCCCCCGGCAGGCTTGCCCTTCCTGTTATTGCCACTATATTACATTGCCTCAGATCTTGCTATCCTTAAATCCCTATTTGGAAGGATCTTGCTACAAAGTAAATTTGGGGAAGGCTTAGTATATTGCTGAATCTAAGCTTCCTGCTGGGTCTTCCCAGCTGCATTATTGCTTCCCAAAGCTGTCACTGGGAACCCACGGTTTGCCTTGGCAGGTGATTTGAACCTGCTGTGCAACACACACTGGCAAAAGCAGAGCAGGGGCTAGGTCCTGCACAGCCCTGCGATCTGCTGGACCACCTTTTTACAGCAGCACTACAGTCCACAGCTTCCAAACACAGGCTGTGTGTCAAGCTTGGGACTAACGAGGTGACTTATCATGAAACGTAGCCCACTCTCATGGTGATGCATATTACATTCCTTTTATAATCATTATGGGGAGAATATCCAGGGCAGAGGAAGCTGCACAGCATTTTCATGGATTGTTACAACGCGAAGGGATCCAGAGTGCACGCTGCTTCTCTTCTCTTCCTTGCAGGGACCCAGAAAGTTCTCTTACCCAAGAGCTCCAGCCTGCCTGAAGTAGAGACTTGCTCACAAATAAAGGGAGGATGTTCCTTCTCAGAATGTGTATGGCAATACACCCATTTCTATTAATTCTCCTCACCATGGCAAATAGCTGCTCACTTCCAGAGCACAAGGGGAGCGTGACCTGACTTTGCGGGATGCCAAGCACTCCTGCCCTGCCCAGACTCTCTGTATGCTCAGTGAGGAGCTTTGTTACCACTGCACCAGACACGGTGGGTACGCGGCTGCTCAAGAGGAGTCAAAACCAAAATTCCACTCTGTGTCAAGTGCAACATCTTGGAACTAGCCAGGAGGAGCCAGCGGAGCAGCAGGGGATTCTGCCACCACATCAAGCGTCCAGCTACAATCTGCTCATACAGAGAAAGAAAGAAACCTGTCCAGTCTGGAGGAACGACGGAGAACAACGCTCAGAAGCAGCCCCTGATTCCTGCTGGACACACACAGAGCCACAACAGAGTGGGGCTTCAGTTTTTCTGCCACAATTCAAGCAGTGGCACCAAGCTATATACAAAACAGATTCATGCTGGGCATCACAGGCAAAACTGAGAAGTCTGAGCTTGATGTGTTTCTCTCCTGTATTTTCTCACAACCTCCGGTATTATTATAGTGACGCACAACACCAGAGAATATAATTGCTGTAGTGATTACTTACAGCCATTACATTAAGCTTTAAAATGCTCCTTTCAAATTGAACAATGTTTTTTCAAAGTCAACAGCTGGTTCACAGCATGAAAGCAACAGTTAAGATAAATTAAATAAAAAGGGTAATAAAATCACAGACTAAATTTAATTTCTGAAGCACATGCAAACTCCAGCAAAGCCTTTAAAATATCTTTTAAAAACATCCACAGAAACAAAAGTCAATACAACCAACAATTATACTGTGCTCATTAACAAGAATGTGATGTATGAACACAAATCACTGTGTACACTTCTAACTATACTTAGAGCACAAAACCAAATTCATGCAGCATTTATAGCCCTAGTCTGGGGGATAAATCAAACAGAAGTTTCAAATGAGATCTGTAAATCTTGGGGGGAAGAAAAAAATGTTTATAT
>JANZLQ010000064.1:20052271-20062359 GCA_026212715.1 Elanus axillaris
TATCAACATTCTTCTCATACTGAACTCAAAACACAGCACTGTACCAGCTACTAGGAAGACACCTAACTCTATCCCAGATGAAACCAGGACAGCCACAAGCACTCCTCACTGAGAGAGACCATTACTTAACCCTCATTTTACAGATGATAAATGGAAATCACAAGAAGCAGCTTTTCCAAGGTCACAAGGAATTTACAACAGAGTTGGGAAGAACCGGGATCCTGTCATAGTGTACCAAGGAACTTCCTTTTCTGGAATAGCAAGATTTTGGGGTGGACTTAGGTGCATACTTTAATCCACTCCAGGTCACCCGGTAAAATACCTACTTGTGCGTGCACAGAGAATCAGATGAAGTGATATTTGCACTGTGACCTCATTGCTGCTAAGTGAGTTACTGTTGGTAGGCTTCTTGATGATGACTTTTAATGTAGAATAATAGAATACTGGGGCCCTTTGTGGTAAGCACTATACAAGTCTGAAGGTGTATTCCTGGTCCAAGCAGTTAACAGCTATACATCTTCAAACACTGAGGGGTTTTTTTGCTTCCTGGGAGGAGATTGCCATTTCTTCCTCCATCCCATCAGACTCATTAAAAAAATATGGCTTACACTTTCAGACATTTTCCAGCAGGATCATGACATTGAATACTTGTGCCGTTGCATCTTGCTAACCTGTGTTTTCACTGGGAACTGAGGCTTAATTCAGGCCTTCCTAAAGTGGGTTTTTACAACTGCTGTGCAATTATGTACATATTGTATTTCTCTTTCCCGCCAATCTCCCTGACACACACACACAACTGCATTCTGAACACGAAGTATCCTACTATACACACTATGTAAAGCTTGAGGGGAGTTTTTTTGTGGTGGAAGTCCATTATAGGAGTTGTTGGACTGGGAAAAGATACTTCAGAACTTGTATTTTTCTGCCTGAAGAATGGGAGAGTATCTGCCAGTGCTATAAAAAAGTCTTTGTAGTTTGAACAGCAGGTGATCTGGCAGTTTTCAATATTCAATTAAAACTGCCCTGCCTCTTGATGCCATTTAAACTATGGCTGTGGAGTACAGGAAGGGATGAGTACAAGTAACAAAGTGGAACGATCCCTGTGGGCTCGGTGGTAGCTGCTGCAGAAATTGTAGTATTTGCATTAATGAGGAAACCAGTGTCTGGAGGTGCAGGCTGTTGCCTACTAACTTGTGCTTTCAGCCTTGCAGTATACAAGGCCCTAACCCAGCGGGGCAAGTGAAGGAAGGAGCTGTTAATAGCTCACAGCAGTCCAGCTAATGCCTACCCCCAAAAAAAATTCAAGGATTCAGAAAATGTGCTGTGGGAGCAATAACCAGCATTTTCTTTACTTCCACACATCACCAAAAATATCACTTAACACTTGGTCCTTTAGAGAGCTAATTAATATCCATAATCCCTTTGGGGTATGGAAGGCATCCTAAAAACACACAGCCAGCCATAGTTACTGAGATCAATGCTCTAGTTTAACCAGTGATAGCAAAGAGTAGGACAGGGCAGGAGTACATTGATACTTGTCCAGGCTTTAGGATACATCTGTGTGCTGTCCTTGAAGCAACAGACTCTAAACATCTAGCATTAGAACTTTGGTGTTGGTAAGACTTCAGGAAATCCTGTTCTATTTTATGGGAAGGTATGTTGAGATAGAGGAAAAGCAGCTTGGTTAGGAATACTTTGGTAGCATAATGCCAGGCCAAGGTACTGTGGTTAGTCACGAGTACTGACTTACCCTTTGATGTGGTATTTCCGAACAAATCTGATCATGCCTGGCCCTTGAAGAAATCTTGAATCCTGGCACAAGCAGCATGAATTTGGACCCTGTGCCTTCTGTGGGCATTCCACGGGTATCAGTGCAGGAATCAGTTTTGACTTGTTTATTCTGCCACTTCATTCTAGGCACCGACGCAATTCAGTGTAGCGTTGAGGTCAGTCAGTCCACTTGCCTTATGAATTCTAGTCATTCAGTTAAGCACTCCAATGAAAGAACTGATTTAATGATGACACAGAAATAAGAGCTAAAGGAGTATATGGAAGCTTAGCAGTCTCTGTGCGGGTACCTCTGCCTGCTGATGTGAACTGCACTGAAGACTCGACCTCCTTCTCAGTTCTTCTAACTACTTCCTAGCTACCTAGAGCCCAAATAACATTGCATCAGTTGGGTGCCTTAAACTTGGAATTTAAAATAATTTGGTTAAAGGCATTTCCTGGTACTTTGAATTCTTATCTGCTCCAAGGGAACAGGTACTTGAATTCCAATAGTCTGATTTACTATACCAGTCTCTGTTTATTACTAACAAAGATAATGATGTTTCTTGTAATCGGGTATATTTTACTGTTAAATGCTAGCTATGGCTCACAGTTCCCAGTAATATGCAGGTTAATGACAGATGGAAAACATTTATTGTAATATATACAGGTATTCGGAAGAAAGTATATCCGTCTATGTTCTCCACAAGATTCAGAAAACCTGTACCCACATGAAAGCCAACTTCTTCACAACACTAGTCAGGTAAATAGTTGCCTGAAATTTTAGTATCAGTAATGTTACTTTATTAAATCATATTTGAGTAAAGACATTCTACTGATGATTGGTTTTGTTTTTTATAGGTTGACGTGGAAGATCCTGACTTGGTTAAGTTTCCCAATTTCAGAAAGGCTGCATTTCAGTCCTGTATTCTGATGCCAGGACAGGTTCTGTTTATTCCAGTTAAATATTGGCACTATGTACGATCACTTGATATCAGCTTCTCTGTCAGTTTCTGGTGGTCATAGCTCTGAAGCATGCATAAAGTCTGTGAGCTTTGTAATAGGAATTAAAAATCAGAAGAAGTAACATCTGGTATATTCTCACAAGAGAATTCTTTTTAAGCATGGGAATGTTCTTCCCTATCCAGGGGTTTGAGGTGGATTAAAAAAAAACCCCAAAGAACAGCACACTCTTGCTTCAGCTTGGGGAAAGAATCTGGATGGAAAGAAGATGCTACAGCCACTTTTTTTTTGTGGATACTTCTAATATGAACTCCTCATAAAGAGCATCTGTTAGGCCATCATCTTGTATGTGTGTGTACATCTGAAACAGCTCTATCTACAGGCACTGCCAGGACTCTGCTTCAGACTGTATTTGGAACATCAGGTTGGTGTTTTCTTCTACTTGGATTTAATAACAGTAAAATTTGGGAGTTATGTAAACAATGAGGGATGGTGCTACCCAAACATTCAATATGTAAGATACTAATCTCTTATATGGAGAAAGTTACTGGTGTTAAGGCCTAGGAACATAACTAGTTAATCCATAGTTTAACTGCAGTTAAATAAACTGAAGCTTAATCATACTTTGATTAACCATGAGCTGAACAGCCGACACTCTGCCTTGTGCAGTGTCACACATTTCTACCAAGGAAAAGATATGCTGCCATTCCATTCTGGTACCTGGCAGTATCTAGTCCTTGTCTTTTTTTCAAGTCACTCTTAAAGGAAAAAGCATCCTTAGATAAAACTGGCAAGGGAAGGGCTAACACTAAAAACTAAAAGAATCTTAAGACGGTAACATTTTCACCACTTTGCAGGCAGAAGCTGGCATTGCCCCAGAAGTCTTGTCCTACTCCTTCCCAATCATTTTGACTATGGGAATATTCCTTCTCTTACTGAATACAGCTGCTCACAACCTGGCCTTGTGTCAGACGAAATCTTCTATGTCTAAGAAGGGACAAAACCCAAGCAGAACTGCCAACTGAAAGTGTTCAAAACTCTAGCCCTAGATCAGATATTCAGCCAGCTGCCTCAGTGAGGAGACCTCAAGTGCTGCATGGATTTTTCACCTACTTGAAGCCCTGTTGCATTTGTAGTTGTGCAACTGAAACTGTAAAAATAGGGAACACTGTTGCTGAGGAAGGCTTCTTTTAATAGCTCTGCATAGATCAGCTTGCAGGACTGACTAAAAACATTTGCATCTTTCATTCCCAAACATGCACTGAGAGTCAGAACCCAAGAATGTGGAGAACTACATAAACAAAACAGCCTCCAAAAAAGCTATGCAGGCATAATTGTGACAAAGAACAGGAAGGTCAATGATTTTTTTGGTAAGATTCATTCATTAAAGATGTTGGTTTTATTGTAAAATCTTACAGCTTCAGGAAAAAATAAGTACACTGAACAATACACTGTTACTAATGAATACAATACAGTCTGGCTATTCTGCAAGAGTGGGGGAAAAAGTTTTCACTGAAAGCAAGTTTTACTAGCATCATCTAGTGCTGGGAATGAAGGAAGTTTTACTAGCATCGTCTAGTGCCGAGAGTGAAGCTCTTCTCTGCTCTCCCTGTTTTTGATGGTGACTGGGAGTCTATCCGACTCATACCTGTAAACAAAACAAAAGGAAGGTAAATAAATGACACAAAAAAAAGGATGATGTTGTATAACCTCCAGATTTTTAAAATGCTTTATGTTTTCCTATGTTCCTGTTCAGAATGTCCAATTTCCCTGGCTAAATAGAGGAGTTCCAAAAAGACTGTGCTCTTCTTGGAAACTCAGTATTTGCAGAAGTGCTAGCGTCACGTATCGTGTCTGTCCCCTACCTGCCCTGCCCCACCCCCTGCAACACACTTTAATGATGTTAGAAACAATCTGCACAGGATCTGCTAGTGACCATAAGGCATAATCCTTGCATTTTCACGGCTCAGTGTTGCCCGTGTACAGTTTATTGTCCAAAACATACAACTGAAGTCAGAAGTAACTGATATTCAGCTACAGTTATAAATAATACAGGCAGTGCCACTGAATATCGGTCCATTCTCTAGTATTATTACACTTGATTTTTTTTAAAAAATAGGTTACTTGGTACCTGGAATGTCACAAGACCAGAAATCATTACACTGCGGACAGCGTGGTTCAGTCTGAGCTCTGAAGTACTTTCTGACACAAGGTAAATGCATTCCAATTCCACAGGAATCACATACTTGGCTCTGAAATCAGAATTATTGATAAAAAATAATGTCTTTCTAACCTGTCCTTCAGCTTAACATAAAATTTTACAAAGGGCGGTAGATATGCAGTGCTTTATTCCAAAGGATGGTTCACACAGTGTTTTGGTGATACTCAAAAGTCAAAGATGGTAAACGATAAAAGGAGGTATTTTCCTGGAAACTAGGAAATACTATTTCCCTATATGGACAAAATTTACCTTGAAAGACAACACTGAGCTATTTGTGTGCAATAAAAGAAACCAAGTGGGATGGAAAAAGTAACATGGAAGCGTGTTAGCTGGGAAGACGAGAAGATGCGGGATCAAGGAGCAAAAGAATGCAGTAGTTTTGGACTAGGAGGTCAAGCTGTAACCACTTACACAAGACTAAACTGGTAACTTACCAGCTGTCAAAATACAGTGCTTTAGCATGCTATATATAAGCATACATGTTCATTCTGAAGTCCAAGACACAAGCAATTCCTGAACCAAAATTCCAGGACCAAAGATGAACATGTGTCACATGAAGACTGTTGTTTGTACGGTCCGATATAAGATAGCTAACTCTTAACTGTTACGCCCATTTAAGGTTAAGGGGTTCATCCGTAGCCTGCTGGCTTTGGAAAGCAAAAGAGCACAATAATGTTCCTCATTGGGTGAGTTTGCTTTCTCCAAGTTTGTACTTGGAGATACTGCTCCAAGACAAGTTTTTTTCCACAGACAGAAGATAAAATACCTACACTGAAAAAAAAGGGGGGAGGGGAGGGGTGTTTCTATATGTACATGGGCACCATTACCAGATTACAAGACCGGAATTTTTCAGTGCCTGCCCAATACTCAGAGTAAAGTATCACAAACTTCAGCTATGACCACGTAAGTACAGTAGCAGATGCCTACTGAGGTAATGAAACATGTTACCTGGATGGCAAGGCTGTGACAGATGTTACACTTCCTTGCCACATCTTGGTAGTTGCTGAGAATGTATTGTTCCATCTCAATTATGCAGCGAGTATGCAGAGTATATTCTCCATTTCTCTAAGGAAACAAGTGGCAAGACTTAATTTCTTTTACCTTTTTTGACTTTTCTAACGACTTGCTAGCAAGCATTTGACATCTACTTTTTTCTGCCATCATGAAACTAACATGCTGACACTGATACAATGCAAAACTGAAATACTTTTGAAGTAGCAGAATTCACTTGTTTAGAGGATCAGAATTAAGATGTCACACCTTTAACAGAGGTCTAGTCCTTGGAAGGTACACATGAGCAAGCATGCTCTCCTTAAAGACATGCAGTTTTGGGAGCCTCCATTTGTACATCAGCAGAAATTCTACTGGTTTTCAGCAAAATCTAGGTATTTACTGCTTGAGGTATCTTTGAAAATTTCTGTTACATCACTCTAACATAAGTAAACACGTGGCAGCAGGTTGGAGTTCTATGATGCAGTGAATCCTGGAGAAAAGGGATTGAGGTCTCACTTCTCTTGGCAAGAAACTACAGTGTCCATGCGGCAAGCTAATCTCAATTTTTCCCTTGTGAAGTAAAGGAGATTTAAAAACATGCACAGTGGCCCATGCATTTCTGGTACAGGAGTTTTCAACATGTTTGCCCTTGCTGCTTTCCAGGATATTCTAAATGTAACTAACAGCACTGATAGCCCTGCAGCTCATTCCAAGTTTAAGTATGCCATGCTGTTGCATACAAAGGATGTCTGTATATCACAATGCAGGGCTGTACAAACACATACCCACCTAGCTCAGGTACAAGAAACTGAAACAATGTTGTCCTGCATAGGCCTACCCAAGGACCTTTTTCCTTGTAAACATACTACCTCTTCTGCAAAAATCACTGCAGCAGCAATAAGCACAGGCCCCACAAAACCATTTTTGCCATTGTTCATTAAAGAAAGCTCCAGTTTCAGCCATCACATCCATAAGAAAATAATAGCTGGACCTATTAAAATATGAACACTTGAAAAGATAACAGCAGTTACCTCAGAGAGCCACTTATCCTCCACAAAAACTTTCAGCACTTGTTCCACTTCCTTTTTCTTCATTTTCTTTGTCTTAAGTTGGTCGGTCAAATTTAAAATATCTGTAGAAGAGGCAAAGCCATTTTCTGATAAGATGATTAGGTCCATCTACAGAAATAAACATTTTCAACTATTAAAAAACCCCACGCAATTAGATAGACACATCTTATAGTACAGTGCAACTTTTTTACCATCCATACATAAGAGAGATACTACAGTATATGGCTTGAACCAGAACAGTAGAATAAAGGCCAAAAGCTGAACAGTCATTGTTACCTTGACAGTTTTAATCTTTGCCAAGAAAACATTTCCACAAATGGAACTGTACAGTGCTCCCTAAATGAAGCTGCATTCAGGGACCCTTGAGCATACTCGGAGGTGACAGTTCCGTTGCTTTTTACCTGCTCTTTGTCAAGGTTCTTTTGAGGAAAAATCTCTGACTACTAAAGTAAGTTTGTCCACTGAGGAGTCATTAGTACTGCAGAACCTACCTGGCACTTGAAGGCTGCAGTAATCACAACTGAAAATCCTGAAGGTGTTTGTTTAACTAAAAGCAGGTATGTCAAGTCACTAACTCCCAGAAGCACTCCCCTATTGCTGATTTCAGTTTACCAATAACTGACTTTCAACAGGGAATCATTACTTGCATATACTCCCATCCCTGCCCTCCCATTCAATTTACAATAAACTTAGGTAAGATGGCAACTAGTTCCTAAACCATATCTCCATTCATTTCCATTTCCATTCATTTTAAGATGGTACCTTCACAAATAATGTGATTTACTAATTACTGACATACTTACTGTTTTTCTGAACAATTCTAATTCATTTTCTGTATAGTCCGATGCCATTTTAGTTATTTCAGTTTCTGCCAAATTCACCTACAAAAAAAATAATACTTCAGCTGACATCAAAGTGCCTTTCTATTTCTACACCATAAATTATAGAAGATCCTCTGGGGTAAAGAATACATCATCTTACAATTAACAGAAATGTCCTTTCTTTAAGTAGCATGAAAGTAGCTGTTCCTTAAAGATGGCACTCGATGGTTCTCGAGTCCCTTCTTTATAACCGCTCATCTTCCAGGCACATGTTCTCCATAGCTGCCTCTGCCCAGTCCAAGCTCTTAAACAACTCGGCCTCCCTGCTACAGAATTATATAGAATATTAGTTCTATATAGTAGAACTAATATATTACACTAGGGTACTGCCCTGGACAGTAGCAGTAACTATGTTACAATACACTTTTTTGTTTCACTGTGAAAAACAGTTACCTACATTTTATATTCTTACTGCACATGCTGCTGCTATTTATTATTAGCTCAAGTTAGGTGGCAAAATGACCCAGAAAGGTTAAAAGCAGCAGCTAATGTTAGAATACTTCCTGTATCGTCTTTTGAAATTACTACATAACCTTCCCTCTCTGACATGCACATTGCAGAACATCTAGGTAAACATTTTATAGACCGTTCCTTAGCAATCCTTTTATGCTAAGTTGATTTTTGAGTAAGGGAAAAAGAAAATGAATGTGGAGGGCTGTCTGTGTTTTCTAGTTTAAAAATTCATCTTGAGAAAGAAAGTCTCCTCTGAAAAAGAAATCTTACTTCAGCACTTAAGCAGTGTTTATGCTAAATAAATCAGATGCTGCTGTAGGCCTTGCTGCCACGTGCCATGTCCACGCACCTAGGCTGTTGGCAGTTTATCCTCCCACTTCCCTGTTCTACAAGTACCTTCTACAGCAGCTGTCAGCGTAATGGTGGAACAGCCCTGCATAAACCACACAAGACACTGCTAAGAGTAGTAAGTCTACTGGCACATGCAACCTTCAGATCTAGATTTGCTCTGTTTTCTCTAAATATCAGTTCTAGTATACTGGAGGAAAAGAACCCTAAGGTAAGTCAATCTAACATCCAAAGATGGCAGTTAGGACAGCCTTATGTTTATTACGCACACATACAGCTACATTTTTTTGCCCATTTACAACTGGAAGGTGTGCAGACTTTTTACTGGCACATTATTCAAAGGTTAATTTTTAAGTTGGAGACAGGAAGGCTGAGGCTCCCTCTCCTATCCATGCGCTGATCTTGAGAAGCCAAACCACGCGATGGCAGCATATCACGTACTTACTAAAGCATAATGTGCTTTCCCATCACCTTCTGACATTCCTTTCCGGATCTGCATAAACAGAGGCTGTAGATGGCTGTTAATGGTACTGATGAAATCATCCAGTTTATCATGCACGTAGTGGACTGAAAGTAAGAAAAAGCACATACTCAGAAAACCCAAACAACTATAGATCAGGGAGATCTTTTTATCTGCTGAAACTTTTTTTTCCTAGGTAAAAGAGCTAAACGTTAGTGAGGCAGAATTCAAGTAGATCTGCTACATTCAGCAGACATACCATTTTCTTGTGCTGCTGACTACTAGCCTTCAGAGAAGCTCTGCTCCTTCAAAGTCAGAGTTTAGAGAGAGAGTCCAGACATTCTGCATCGCTGTATGGAACCCACCACATTAATCCATTAACTACAGTGACTTGAACTAAGTTTAATTGAAAATAAAACATGACCAAGAAAAATTATTATGCACAATACAAAATATACTTGCATGTATTGTTTGCACACAAGGGATTCCTTGTTTCTTTGTGTTCTGTTTCACAAATTAATGGCATATAGACGATCAAGTTACATACCAGAAAACTTGCATTCTAGCATTGTAGAAATACAGGTAATATCTTGTGTCACGTTCTACAAACAAATTAAATACTAGCAGAAGTTCTATCATAGGTATAAGCAAGATGGACTTTGGAGTCATTCTGTAGAAGCATGTGCTATGGCTTTTGCTTGCACAGCAACAGCACTCGCCCTCAGGAGTTTCCATCCAAAACAGAATTACGTCAGCTGCAAAACTCCCATTGACTTCAGCAGGCTAGGGCTTAAAAAACGGCTCATAACTTTAGAAAAATAATACTCAGAAATACTACCAGTTATCACTAACAATACTGTGACGGGTTGACCATGGCTGGACGCCAGGTGCCCACCAAGTCGTTCTATCACTCCCCCCCCCTCTTCGCTAGA
>JANZLQ010000064.1:20069401-20088302 GCA_026212715.1 Elanus axillaris
TCTGGCCGGCGGCGAAGCGCTCTGCGGCGGGGCGGAGGACGCGGGTGCGGGGAGCGCGGCGCCCGTGGCGGGGCAGGCCCGCGGGTGCCGCCAGACCGGGACCGGGACCGGGACCGGGACCGGGACCTGTCCGCACCGAACCGAAGCCCGGGCGCGGGAGAGCCCGACCAGGCAAGGTACCTCCGGCGGCTGCCCCTTCCCCTCCCCTCCCCGCCCGGCGGAAGGCCGGTCTCCTTCTCGTTACCTGTAGCGGACTTTGCGCGGGTTACGCTTCGGGGCTGACGCGGTGCCTGCCGTTCTCCGCACCCGGTGCTGAAAACGAGCTCGCTTTTCCGTGCCGCCGGCGGGAGGGGCGGCAGCCTGGGCGGCCCCGGGGCAGGCGCCGGCTGGCGCGGGCCGGGCCGAGTTGCGGTCCCTGCCCCCACCGTCCCTTGGCCTTGGCGGGGGCGGGCGGCGGGGAGCGCTGGCCCCAGCGCCGGTCCCCGGACACGGTGCCGGTGCCGCCGGGCACCGGGGCTCTTGCCGCGCTCCCCGGGAGAAGCCGCCTTCGCCGGGACCCGGGACCGGGCCGAACCGCGGAACTGCGACCCCGCTCCTGGGCCTCCTCCAGAGACGACTGCGGCTCCCGGGAGCTTCGGAGCGGCGTGTGCCGAGCCCCCGGGAGCGGTAGGGAGCCGGTGTAGTCCCGGCGGTTTCTGTCGTCGGCGGGTTTTGCCGGCGTGTCCGAATTCAGCAGTTTCCGTGGTCTGTCGGTTCTGGATGAGAAGATCCCTGGAGGCGTCTTGCTGCTTGCGGGCTTAGATTTGCAGTTTCTCAATGACATCTTGTTACGCCCTTTGCTGGCTTCTGTCAGCTCGGTGTGAAAACGCGTCGGAACGCAGAAACCTCAGCTGAAGTCGAAAGTAAAAACTGACCAGCTTCAAGGTGTCTTGAAGAGAACCCGGCTGCTCATTTTGAGATGCTCTTTTCATATTTACGAGGAGAGGTTTTATCCAGATGTGCCCTGCTCCAGAAATGCAGATACTGTTCGTATGTTGTTGCGTAAAATGACATTAATGGAAAGTGTCTCAAACTACATGAAAAAACTTGTGGAATGAGGATGACTTTAAAACGTTAGTAAAATTACTCATTTAAAAAGAATGCCTTTCGCCTTTAAAATCCACCATTCTGAAGTTAAATTCCTTCTTTAGCAGTCGTACAACGGTGCAGGAAATACTGTGCTAGATATGCAATAATACGTGTGTTATGCAAAGCTTCCCACCTAACGAATCCGTAATCGAAGCACCGGGGCATGGGTTTGGGTTTCTGCTTACCTGATGCTTTCCACTGTAGTAGTCTCAGTAAGAAGAGACCCCGTTAACACAGCCGCGTATTAATTGAGTGGCAAAGAAGCACGTGGGAATGGTTAACTCTTCAGCTGAGATAACACAGAGTCGGAACCGCTGAATTTTATCTTTTGGCCCTTCGTTGACCAAAGCTGCCATCCTTAATTATTGGAACTTGGAAATATCTTCCAGTCTACCCTTTAATATAAACTTCCTCTGTAACGCAGCGTACAGGACTCTTTCCCCAGCCTCCAAATTCTTGTGAAAACCCACTTTGTATGAGGTGCCCACACTTTTCACCATACACATACTTTGTGCAGTTGCCTCTGACAGTCATGTTGCATGACAAAGAATAGGTATTATGATTTATGTTCCTGTAGGTCTGCCATTTTGTATAAGCACTTAGAAAAAAAGAAGTAAAAGCAGCAAGAAAAAAAAAGATTGAAATTACTCCCTAACTTTTTTCTTTTCAAATTTTGATACAAAATCAGTTGATGAATTTTTGCTTTGCTTTGCTATATATGGCTTATCTCATTTTAGTCTGCAGTTACAGCCAATGTTTTAAATCAGAAGGAATAAGACAAGATGTACTTTAATTTTTAAAAGGGCCAGTTTCAAAATAGGAAGTGGTCCTTTACCTGTACAGTTGCAGCAGGGATAAAATAAGCAGTCTTACATAGAAATTTCTATCGCCTGTCTTTTGGGCACAAGTTACTCTTTGAGCGTAACAGTTTTGCAAATTACATCTGTAGATTAAATGTGACCCTAGTTTATTTAGAAGACCAGACCAGAAGTTATTAATGTTTTTCTTGATGGTAAATGAAATATTTTCAATCACATGATATCTTTTTTTTTTTTAAAGAGACAGAAATGATAAATGATCAAAAAGCACGTAACTTGTGCCAGTAATCACACAGCCCTGCTTCTAGCCCGACAGAGATTTCTGTCATAGTTTTGGGGAAGTCAGTTATGTCTTTTGCACCTTACTTTCCTCAAATATATTGGGATTAGTAGGTTTGCTGTGATTTTAGTTTTCTCTATACGTGTTACATACTTCTTTAAGATTGGTACTTCGTTATCTGATATAAAGAAAAACTTAAGAGTTAACAGACAGGAAAGCTACTGTCATTTTAATTTTCTCCCTTTGCATTGGATTTATGGTCCACTATTGTTTTAAAAAAAAAAAGTTTGCAGTTTCATTAGAGTATGGGTTAACTCCATTTTCATCAACATATACAGATACTTTTTCCTACAGGGGAGATGTTTTTGCTCTGCCATCTGCTGATTCATACATGCTTACGTGATACAGGATTCTCTGCTGAAGTTTTAAGAGTTTCTTGGAATTCCCGTCATGTGACAGTATTACTTAACAATGGGCTGGAAAGCAAAGCCACCTCTCTTGAGAATTCCAGGGAAAAGGAGGAAAAGAAGAAGGATCTTTTTATGTTGGAGCAGTTTGCTCTTTTTTTTTTTTTTTCTGAGCAGCAGCAAAGGCACATGTGTTCTTTTAAAAAAATTTATGACTGTGCTCAGTCACGTTTTGCCTGTTTCCAAAACGTGAAGAGCTCAAAATGTGAAAAGCTCCGCTCTTGAGTAATAATTTTCTTGAGCATTTTTGAGAAATAAATCTTTCAAGTATGTCCTTTATTACTAGATGAGCAGTAACTGCCTCAGAGAAAATCACAAAAGAGTTTCCAGTCTGATCTCCTGTTTTCACTAGCAATGTTCTTATCCCTTAACCTCTAAGATTGAAATTTTCTGTGTTTAGTCTTTAGAAGCTTGTTTTTAAAGAGTGGTCAATCATGCCTGTGAGAATGGAAGAAATATAGTATTGTTAAACATGAGTTTTCTGACAAGCGCAGAAACTTGGATTATGAGGTAATTACCTTGAAGCTGAATCTGAAGTATAAAGATTGATCATAAGGAAAGTGCTAGTACTTCTAAGTATATTGAAAAAAAAAAGTTTCTTTTGCTACATTTCACAGTAGTTTTGATTTATGTAGATAATATTTATCAGTAAAAGGTGTGGTGGTCCTTATTTAAAAAAAAAAGTTATTTTTCTGTCCCTTACGCAGCTGAGGGAGTGTCTGGCTGTTGCCTGTCTTGTGTTCATTCTATTTGTATTTGACAACAAATATTCAGCAGCTGTGCTTCAGAATGTTCACAGTTTTAGAGAGGAATTAGTTCAGGTGATACGGCTTTGACAGCATGCCTTTGAGGCTGCACAGCCTTGCGTGTGTACGGTGGTCCCATGCGTACTCCCAAAAACTAGTCACTTAACAAGTTTATACCACGGCAGAGTTGCCGATCCCGCGCCACTTCCCGTTGTCTGGCGTGCTGGTGAGACTCAAATCCGTTGCACCTGTCAAAGGTTGTTCTACTCCCGTGCGGGAGCAGAGGGTATTGAACCACCATCAACAAAGACGTTTCAGTGGTAGTTTCCGAAGTAGAAGACTTCAAAATCTGACGAACCTTCTGCAGAAAGCCCGGCACCGCTCTCCGGCGAAGGGAGATCTGGGAAGTTCTCTCCTCGTTACTCAGTCACACAGAGAGAATGACGAGGTTTTGAAATCAAAATCACTGTGTCACGTGGGAGCAGAGCAGCTGCAGCAGGCAGGTAGGAAGAACACCGTGTCCGGACTTGGAGATTAGAAAATACCAAGACCGTGAGAGGGAGGGACAAAAGGGTTCTGTTTTAACAGACAGTGGCCTGCGGAACGAGTTTTGTCCCTCTTTACGCTGAATGCAAAGCCATGGTGGTTCCATGTTGGTTAGCATGACTTTACCTACAAATCTACCAGAATTTTAAATGCATCACATACCTTTCTAGTGATAGGAAAGCTGGTAGCTGTATCTGATCCAGAATATGATCTTCTACTAAGTGGCTACATTGGATCGGCAAAAGAATCTTGGGGGAGTAAGTTTTTTGAAAGTCTTAAATTACTTACGTGTTTTCAGTTTACTTATGCAGCTTCGCTATGCTTAAAGAATTCTAATATGTAAACGCTCCCCAATTTTCCTTCTCTGAAGCTGTGCTGGTTATGTCATGATTAGGTATGTGGTTTACAACTTCTTTCTAATTATTTACTGTTTTAATGAGTCTGCATTCTGTTGAAGCAAGGGTCAGAGGTCTTTGCTAAGAACTTTTTCAAGAGGATGATATTGTTATTATGTAGGGTATTGGTGATAGGACTCAGAAAATGTTTAGGTCAATAGATCAGGCACTTCAGGGCTTTGGTGACATGTTGATAGTCAACGATTTGGTCTGTTGCTTACCCTTTGAATATCTCGTGTACTAGCAGCTTTGCTTTTCTAGTGGCTAAAAGAGTAGGTCTGCTGCCAGTGTCAGTTTAGTATCCTCTGTAATTAAAACTTTGCAGAAAAGTCTTCTGGCTCATTTGTCTTGTCCTTAATTCTTCTATACTTCTTGTTCCATGAGCGAGCTTTAGGGGGATCAGGCACTGCAGGGAATCTGAATCCTACCATCTAGCAGAGTGGTAGGAAGAACTACACCCTTACCTTAACTGGGGCACTGATGTAAACTTACAATAATGTTTTTTGTTGGCAGAATTTCAGCACAGTTTGTCTTACTGAACCTGGCCAGTGTCAATGATGGCAAGAGTCCCAAGTGCTGCACTGCATACCCTGTGGATCCTTTTCTTTTCATATGCAACAAATGAAGGTATATTTGTCAGTTTTAAATTATTATACTAAAGTTTTTATTGACAGCATTTTCCCATGACTAGTAGGCAACACTTATCATTAATTAACTAATACAAAATGTGTAACTTCAAACGTCAGAAATATCTGTATACTAGAGTAAATTCTTAGATATTTTTTTCTTTTTATTGACCTTTTCCATATGAGCAGTTTAAAAATAGGAATTTGCAGGAAGGAGAAACTGAGGTTTGGAAAGTCATCTCCCTGCTTTTCCATCATCTAACCTCTGTTGGACACCTTGCTGCAAACAGGGTGGTCAGCAGTGAACCAGGGACATCTCTGTACAAATCCCGTAAGAGTAGAAAGCTCTAGTCTCTCATTTGCTTATTTTCATAAACACCACTCTTGGGCTATATAGGACCTGGAGGGAGCTATGCTAATGACATGGAGCCTGTAGATCTACTGTTAAAGGGCATCTGTCAGTTTGTGTTCTCCAGAGTACGCAGAGTTACTGAGTTGGACAATGTAGTTGACGGGATTTGAACAAATCTTGCAGGCACTCGCTGTCAGATATTACGTGCCCCGACTTGTGCCTGTACAGGGGCAGATGACTGACGTGTGATGTCCTACATGTTCTTCATACACTGTTCTTTTGGTCTGGCAGAACGCTTAGCTGTGGACAAGACAAGTTAAGATACATAAAATCATGTTTTCCGACAATGTGTTTTTATTCTCTGGAAAATGAATCTTGCATTTTGCTTTCTGTGTTTTTTAAGTAGTTCCACAGTAGTCTACAATTTTGTTTTTTTTAAAAGCAAACCAAAATAGTTGAAAGAAAATTAAAAATAGTTTGTCTCTAAAAAAGAAGGTTTGGTAGCTGCTTTCTTAGGTACTATGAAATAATACAATTGAATTAATGGGAAGGATCAAGGTTTGCAAGAGTGCATTGGCTGGGTCATCTGGTCTCGGCAATCCCACGTTCTGTAAATGATTTTTATTAAGGTTTAATTTTACAGTTTTGGGTTTTTTTTCCCCCTAGTTAACTGCGTGTTTTAAGTTTCTTCATCGTGGTATTCTAGTTGAGGATTAAAAAAAGAAGTCCAGTGTTTCAGTTCCCTTTTTTAACTGCATGAACTGAAAACAAATTCTGTGCTGTATGTGGTTTCAAAAGGAAATTCTCAAATATCTGAGGTTTTAAAAAAATACAGTGTAGCAGAGATAGAAAAGAGAGAAGGTCACAGAAAGAGAATGCAGAAGATAATTTAGACTTCTAGAAAGACATGAGGATGCTGAAAGGCAAGATAAAGTAAAGCTGCTAATCATCAGAGCTTAACACATCAGGAAGACCTTCATTTAATTGAAGTATTCTTGAAAGTGTAAGGTCATCAACACATTGAAAAATAATGGCATTCATCTTTAAAGGGCTTAAAATGTTAGTACTTTTAAAAGTGCATCTTAAAGTGGGAAAAAAAACCCCTAACAATAAAAATACAAATGGCAACCAAATGTAAGCAACAGCAACAGGATAAATAGGTAATGTTTCTTTTAAAATAAATGAGCAGTGTGACTGTTCTAGTATTGCAGAAGTTTAATTCTTGGGGGTTTTTTTAAGAATCCAGGACTATACAGAACAAAAGGGAACTAAATGTGGTGCTGCCATCAAGAAAAGATATGAGTGATAATTCTTATCTACAAGATAAATAGCTAGCCTTAGTAACTAAAACAAACCAAAACATTTTTCTAAATACTTGAACACGAAGGAAGCTGTGAGCTGCAGTCGCTTCTGGGTTTATAACCAGTCAATATATCAATTATAATTTTAATATATTATAATTTTCACAGAATTTTAAAATGGTTCCTTGAGGCTGCCATGCATCTTTGTTTACGTAAGTGAGCCTCACTAAGGTCACTGAGCTCACTCGAGTGGTTCAGGACTGCTTGGTAGCCAGGGTTTGTGGGAGGCCTTTCAGAAAGGCCAGTGAAAGTCATGTGTGGATTTTAAGGAGGGTGAAAGACCATACACTGACAGTACTAAACAGTTAAGTGTTTCTTTGAGTTGGGTTTTTACTGAAGTACCGGAGGGCCTGGTGGTAGATCCTGTTGTATGTTATGTATCGCGTCCACGAAAAGGCATCTGACCATCATGCTTACATTTGCAGATACTGTGCTGTGTCAGAGTATGCAGAAGTTATATCAGAATAAATAACGCAAGTGGACTACAGAAAAGTGGAAATGTAGGAAGGATAAAACAAAATTATGTGGGTTTGACAACAGAAGTTGCTTGGGAGGAATAATCTGAAACTTAGGCACCCATTGTAAAGAATAAGCCTGTGAAGCAGCTGTAGCAGACAGACAGGGACCTTACAGGATGTGAATTGTTGGCAACTTAATCTTGAATTTGCACTGTAAATTACCAGAATGGGGAGTTAGTAATGTGCTGGGCCATGTAAACAAAATTGGCCCCTATCTAATTGCCAGGGGAACCTTCTGGCAGAATCCCTTGTGAAACTATTGGAAAAATATCAATTAATAGGATTCTAAAAAGCAGCCAAAGCTGTTCTAAATTTTTATTGGGGATTAAGATGTAGAGCAGGAGAGAAGGATTTAGATCTGTACAACTTGTACAAGAAAAGGGAGTTACTGTTAATATTTACCAGTACCAAACATCAAAGAAGGCAAAGAATTGTCTGAGATGATAAAAGTATTATTAGCTACTTCTGACTGCTTCATTTAGAAGTGATCACACTCCAGTGCCACGTTTGGCACACTGCTAGTCCTAATAACAGCAAGACCTTACTGTCCCATAGCTCCTCCTCTTCTGTTCCTTGTTTCACTCGTGAGGAGTGCGTTGAAATAATGGAAAATGAGGCTGGGATACTAAGGATTGCGTCTTCCATTTCCAGTTCTAACAAAGATATTTTGACCAATGTTTTCTGTTGTTTGGGTTTTTTTTTCTTAAATAGTGCCAGTGAAAGAAATTGTAAACACAAACACTGGGAACGCAGAGACTTTGGGCTTTTCTGTCCCCTCGCAGTGCCTGGAACAACGTGACTCTCGGTCTGTCTAAGTCTCCAAACACTATCATAACAATGAAAAGAAGATGGAACAGGAAATACTGAGTGAAATTAAGAAAAGGTGTATTCTGAAGGAAGCCTGTGATAGAAAGAACTTTTAGACAACGGGGAGCTGCTCTGGGGAGGGCATGAATTTGGGAAGCTGGGAACCACTGTAGATAAAGCCCGAGTACATGCCTGTAGGCAGTGATCTTGTCTGACTCTGTTAATTATCTGCATTTTGGCTTTTGAACCATTTGTATTAACACATGGTGCTGTTTTATAATTAAATGTTGATGAGTTTTAGATAGAGCTATTGGAATCAGATTTTCTATGCTTGGAAGACTGTGTTGGATGAGTTGTGCCTTTCTATTTCAATATTACTGCTGCAGACCTGCTTCTTCAAGACTGTAGAAGTTGTCTGCAGAAAGATGGAGACATCTCGTGACATACATCTCTTTCCGTTTACCCAGAATGTGAAAGTAAAAATGTTTTCCCTTAATTTATAGGGGATTGGTAGCTCTATTTAGATGGAAAAGTTAATGTTTCTGCATAGTCCAATTTATTCTTTTGATTCCCTTGCTTCTCATTGTGTGCTGCTTCTCCCTAGTTATGGCTGCAGGACATGTACAACAATTTGCATGCTTCAGCGACTACGACAAAGAGCTGGTTTGTCACTGGGAAGTGCCTGCACAAATGAATTGCTCCAAAGAATTCCTGCTCTACTATAGGCAGGAACTTTTTCTTCATCCAATGTAAGTGTTTAATAAGATGTTACATTATCATTGTTGGAACTTCATATATCCTATAGCCAATATCGGCTTTGATTCCCTCCCTCTACCATGGGCTTCTGGGACAAAACATAACCGAGATTATTCTTGTGAGGAGGAGAATGGGTTGCTGCAATTGACAGCAATGGGTTGCCGCTCTGTTCAGTGGTCTACTCTTCTGCAGACCTCTGTGCACTCTTAGTACAGAGGAGTGATCAGGTCCTACTTGTAGGAGTTGTAGGGCTCTCATATGGTTACCAACCTTCATTTCATGCGAAATTCTACCTTCGGGAGAAATCCTACCTGGTTTGCCAGTGTGTAGCCTGTGTGAAAGGTACTCTGCCCTGGAGCCCACGTGATTGATTATCTCTGCACACAGTCTAACTCTGTGTTCAAGCACAGACTGTTGTCCCTGTTGTGCAGCAGGGCCAGTCGTCATCTCCTACAAAGGAAGATGCATCTGGGCTCTCCTGTGCCTCTCCATATGATTTCTCCACACAGGTATCCTAATAACCTCACTTTGTAGTAAACCTGTTCCTATACTACAAGGTGTAAGCCTGCTTCTTCAGAGTTTGAAGTGTGATGAAGAGTGTTAAGTTTTCCTCTTGGGATCAATCCTTAGCCTTTCTGTCAAGTTTTTCATTTGTGTAATACAGATATCCAAGGGGTGTTTGGGGAGGGTGGGTTCTTTGGGACTTTGGGGGAGCTTGGTTTTGGTTTAGATTTATTTGGGCCAGATGTTTCTAGGAACTAAGCTTGTTTGTCTCGGATTTGATGAGCTCTACGCATTGGGAAGCTTGATTTGACCTCTTCAGGAAATAGTGTGCCATACTCTCTAAATATCACATTATTTTCTGTCTGTGTTTCAGAAATGTGTGTGTCCCTGAGAATGGAAAAGACAGTTTAAGGTGCACTTGCACCATATGGCCAGATTATTTTGTGTCAGGCCTCACCTATATTCTAACTCTACAGTTTAATGGGACTGTTACGTGGAATTACAGTGTTACACCAGCCCTGGTTGGTAAGAAAGAGTTTACTTTGTCACCAGGACATCTGGTTCCAGGCTTTGCAATCCTAGCTAACTCCTCATTCATGTCACTGGAACAGTTTTTCCTTATCAGAGCTGAAAAGTGTCATGCTGGCTTAAATGCAAAATCCGTTTGGCTTAGAAACCTGATTCTGGAGTAGATTCTTAAGGAAAGAGTATAAGCAATGGGGCAAGCAGAGAGAGATTTTTCTTCTAGCTATACCCTCCCAGCAGCAGTTTGGGGGCTCAGGTGTGTCCTTAGTGCATTTTACTTTTGGCTGTAGAATTCAAGGATGAAGAGGAATGTGCTGCTTCCAGTTTCTAGAAAGACACTAGGCTATCCCTACTGAAATTTCTTCCATTCCTGTCTCTGTCGTACTCTGATTTTTTCATACTAGTTGAATCATCCCCCCTGAACAATGGTAACTGGTATTCGGTTATAACGACCAGTGATAAAAACTTAACAACTCTGCTCTTTCACAGGACAGACCGTAGATACAGTTTATGTCTCTCTATAGGCACCTGGTTTGTTTAGAACAATGTGCTTGTTCATAACACCTGTCACTTCAAACACTCAGAGAAATCAGTCATGTACCTTAGGCAGGTGTTCATCTGCATCGATGAGCTGGTTCTTTTCAGAACACTTGATTGTCGCTGCTGCTTATCAGCAGGAATAAGCAGGACCCTGCTTCAGTTTCTAAGGGACGGGTAGCCAGGACGGCCTGGCTGCAGTCAGCAGCTCTGTGCCTGCCCGTGTCACAGCATGCTATTGTGAGGGCACAGGCGGTGCCGTTTTTCCAGGCTGAAAGCCGCATCCAGTGCCCCAAAATGCTGAACATGCAGTTTGTTCAACCAGCTTGAAGATTCAGTGCTTGTTAATGAATACCCTGCAGCTGCTCTGTTTTGGCCTCTATATGCTTGTGCTACAGCGTAGGGAAAAGGGCTGAATGCATTGACTACGACGAGATTCTGATCTCTGGTGAATGTTCATCTCTGCTTCTCTCCGTCAGTGCTTTCCCATTGCCTTGTTCTCCTTAATTGTATTTTTTAACATACAGTTAAGCCAAGGGCCCCCCAGAATCTTGCCATTGAGAAAGTTGAAAATGGTAATTTCATTCTGAGCTGGGAGGAGAGCTACTCTCCTCCTTCCATGCTCTCTGGACAGCCGGTCATCTATGAAGTGAAATACTGGAGGAAGCAGCACCCGGCAGAGGTAAGAGACAGCCAGTCTCTTAATTTTCTGTCTCTCTGGAGCTTTCAAGTTTAAAAAGTCCTATGAAAAGTCTTGAAACCATTTCATGAATCATGGTGTAAGGGCCAGCAAGGGCAAGTCCCACAATGTTCTCGATCACACACTTGCCACAGGTCACATTGCCCCAAGGTGCTTCAGCTGGGCTTTAAAGGATTGAAACTCTTCTGACTGCCACCCCAGAACGGTCTGCTCTTCACAGTAGACAGGGCAGAGATTGAAAATACAATGCTTCTGTTCCCTGAACTTCATTTGCTGCTTAGACAGCAGGAAGCCGGAGGCGGTTCGTGACTCCGTGGCACGCTTGGGGCATTTCAGACCCCTCTCGAACAATCCAGCGCTTCAAGGCTGGGCTGCTTCTGGTAGGGGAAGAACACGCGTGGTGGCATGTTGCAAATACCACCCGCTCATGACAACAAAACGCAGTATCGCGCACACCAGATTAGGTGTGCAGTCATTCCTTTGCTCATTTGTGAAAGGTTGCTGAAACACGTAACACTGTTACTTAATTGCTGTTGCTAACCCTTCAGCCCATAAAGAAATCGGAGTAAACTTTCTCACTTTCTTTTCAGGTTTCTGTAAAAGCAATTAACTACCAGGCAAAAAGCTTTGAAATTACTGCAAGCTCCTTGAGGAGAGGCTATGATTACGTTGCAAGTGTAAGGTGTAACTATACAGACTACCCGGCCTACTGGAGCGAATGGAGTGAAGAAGTTGAATTTCACTATGGTAAGTTTTGTAACAAATAGCAGCTTGATAAAAGGATGGTATGGTTTTATAAACCATATCATGGATATATCCCCACTGCTCTCCTCTCAGAGGAGAGTTATGGAATCATCATCTGCATCCTTTTGAATGTATTGTGGATATATCTGTAATGGCTTCCAAAGAGACTAAACATAAAAAGCAACTCCTGGGCAAATTAAGGAAGAGAAGACCAAGGAAGTTGGATTGTTTAGCCTTGTGAAAAAAAAGGCTAAAAGGGGATGTGTTTATTCTCTATAAATATTTCGTGAAGTAGACACCAGGGAAGGAGAAGAGATCTTTAAACTAAAGAACAACACTGATGTAAGAGCAAGTGGGTATAAGTGAACAAGAGCCATTTAGGCTGCAAATTAAGCAATACTTTAACTGTCAGAGGGCTGAGGGTTTATAAAAATCTCCAAAGAGCAACAGAGAGAACAAGAAGCATAGCTGCGCTACAGTGGGGATGGTAACGCCGTTCTAGGGACTGTGTGACAGGTTGTGCCCAAGAGCTGACAAATGGCTCCGCAGCACGTCTCGGCTTTCCCAGCTCCTGACGCTCACCGCGGCTGACTGCAGCACCTGCGCTGGTCCTGCAGACACGCCACACCATCACCACTGGTGGCTGTGTATGTTCTGTTGGTTTTTTTGCTGGGTGCTTTATTTTACATCCTCTAAAGGAGTATTTTTTTAAGGCACAAAAGAGCAATGAATTTGGTATTGCCAGTACTTGTATTTATATGCACATACACATGTAAATGTGTATGTTTATTTAACAGATTACCGAGTAACAGCTGAAGACATTCTGCAGATGGCTGTTCCTGTATCCTGCATACTGATCATGGCAGTATCTGTAATTTGTTACTTCTGTTTTACCAAGTATGTATCATACTGTTCGCAGGTTTTATAGACTAGCAGTTTGCACAGATACCAGTATTGCTGTTGATTAACTGAATGTCTAGTAGTACAGGAATCTAATGTTTTGTTTTTCCGCAGCACCTTTATCTCGCTATGAGCAAACGTTTTATAAACATGAATCAGTTGCTCTCTGTCATTTTCTGAATAGATAACAATATTCTCTATTAATCTTACTAGAATGGGCTGCTTGTAGCATCCAAAACAGGCTGCAGTTATGGGGTTTGCCAGTTCTGGACCCCAGCCTTTGCTGGAGTTCCAGTAATGATGGTTAAATATCTCTATTTCTTTTTAAAAAAATTTAGTGGTAATGTGAAAGTGGGATCCTGTCTGTTTTGCACATTGTTTCAAACATGATAAGAAGACCATGTGACTGTGGTTGTGCAGAGCAGTCGTGCACCAAACATATAAACATCTCGGCACTAGTTTAACAAAAAGCAGCCCTTGGCGACGCGCAGAACAAGCGTGTCCTGTTGCTGCAGTGCAGATGGCTGAGAGGGAGAGAAGAGCAGAAGAGGGAAGTGTACACTGGTGAAGTCAAAATGCAGTCAAAGCAAACAATTCTAATGCTTCCCTTGCAGAGTGAAGAAAGAATGGTGGGATCAAATTCCAAATCCAGCAAAGAGCCATTTGGTCGTAAAAAATGTCAAGGTAATTCAGAGGCTTTGCAAAAAATACCTTTTCCTTATCACTGAAGTAGAGTATGTAATAAGTGCTATTGTCTGGCTGGTGCAGGGGATACTAAATACAATTCACATGTGTCCTAAATCTCATTTGTATCTTTATTAGTTTTCAGTTTTGTGCTACATTGATGAAATTAAGTTCCCTTTCCATGAGTTAAAGCAGAGTCATATGGAAAACCAAACGTAAGTAAGATAAAGGAGAAAAAAAAAACAAAAACAAAACAAACCTCCTCCTTACAGTACAAAATAGTTTCCTATTACATAACAATTAACTGTTCTTTCCTTTTGACTTCTAAAAACAGAAGTTGCAAGAACTGTCTGGCTCAAAGTCTGTCAAGCCAAAACTTCAAGGAAAAAGATAACATCAGAAATGTTGAGAAATCTTGCAGTTGCCACAGCAAGCCTGGAAACTGGTTTCCAAAAGGCAGCAGTGCAGTTTTAACCCCTGACACAATTCTGGTTGAAGAGTCTGTAGAAATCTGTGAATGTTTAACAGACATTGAGGCTGAGAGTCAGGAAGAGACGAGTGACCAGATCACCATGTTTGAGCCCTGTGAGAGCAGTGTCAGTGCTTTGAGAGAGCACACTGAACACAATGATGCACTAGCTAGCATGTTTATTGAGCTCCTGGCAGATGAAAATAACATGCAAGACAATGAAGTCCCAGACATCATCACAGGTGAGAATAAAACCTTTGAGAAACTTGAGTCAGAAAATTCATCACAGCAAAACCCACAGGAAAGTGCAGCCCAGAGTCTGCAGCCATGTGATATTTCTGATACAGTCTCCCTTTTCACCAAAGCCCCTCAAGATGACTACAATTGTAGTACAGCCAGCAAGAAGTCAGAACAATCGGAAGAATCCTTTGAATCTGGCTATCAGAGCTCCAGCATAAATTCTGCTTCTCTGGATGCAGGAGATCTTCAACATAGGGTTCATCAAAGCCTTTTTCCATGTGGTCCTGAAAGTCAGTGTGACTCATGTGCCCTGATCCAGGAATCTCCAAATAAACCGTCCTTTGGGACTAAAAAAGACAGAATAAGCAACCCTGCACACAAGAGTTTTGATACCCTTGTGTCTCCATGTATGGGGCTGTGTAGCTCTGCCTACAAGAGTTGTGACAGCCTTATGTCTCCATCTGTAGAGCCCTGTGGTTCTGCCTACAAGAGCTTTGATATTCTTGTGTCTGCATTCAAGGAACCAAGTAGCTCTGCATATAAGAGCTTTGATACCCTTATGTCTCAGTCTATGGCTAACAGTGGCCTGAGTCTGTGTTTTGAAAATGTGTGCTCCTCACCACCCTTGACACAGTCTTCGGAGACACCAGAGCTTAGCTGCAGAAATCACATTTTTCAGCTCCCTAGCAGTCAGACGAGTTACACCAACTACAGATCTCCCTGCACTGAGCTCGATTTTCAAAACGCCTGTTCAGAACAGACTGATTTTCCATCTTTCTCCATACATGCAAATGATAGTGCTTCAGGTTTCCTACCAGAGGAAGAAATACCTAAGCAAGTAACATACCGATATGTTCAAAAGAAAGCCAATATAATTTCTTGCCCCACTGGACCTCAACCATCTGGTTATCAACCTTTTGATAATGTAGTTAAATGTAATGGTACATACTGTGACAATGACAGTGAGGTTATCTCTAGGTCACTATATGAACCCTTCATTTGTCTTTTGTACAACAACCTGAGAGAAACACCTCCAGATACCATAATCTGTGAACCGGACCAGAGGACAGATAACCACGTATGTTTGATTGTTCAGGGTTTTGACTGCAGCATTGTTCCAGGTTTGGCCTCTAATGAGAATGTCACACAGACCAGTGATGGCAGCTGTTGGATCATCAACTCTAATGAGCTGTCTGGTGATAGCAAAGATGAAAATACGAGCAGGGACAAACAGCTATTGCATTTGTTAGAACTGAGATGTCGAGATTTTAACAGCAGAGAAAGAACTGTAAAGGGCACAAAACCCAACAGCTTTAACTATACTGGTAAAGGAATGCAAGAGAGCAGCAGTAACAGACTAAATACGGACTTTCAGTCCCACACGCACAACGGCTTGAGGAAGCCTGGAAATGCAGGGGAAAATAAAGAGGTAGGGAGGAGGTGTGGCTCAGCAGCTAGCTTACCAGAAGAATCACTGGACAGCATTGGGCTAAACTTAGAAAGAAAAACTGCAGAGCCCCTGGAGCTCCTGGTCTCAGGCAAGTTGTCACCTCCTCTCTTTGTGGATAACTCCTATCCTTCTGATCCTCACAGTGTTCACAGGGAGGGTTCCAGACTGACACCTGCAGTTAAAAAAAGACCAGTAGAGCTCTTGAGGGAAAACAACAGGAAGAATGAGAAAAAAATGAAACTTGTACAAGGCCTTGCCCAGGAGGACAACTGCTACATGAAGGTAGCCTAGCCACACTTGCCAAGAGTGAACCAAACCAGTCATGGGAAATAAACTGTATGGCAAATTGAAATGCTGCTTGTTCTTCCAATCTTGCCTGAAGTGAGGGCTGCTGCAGTTCAGACGTGGATTCAGTGGGTTGTAACACTCGTGCCTGCTGCAGGGCTGGCAGTCGGTATGTGATGCCGGACGCTGGGGGACGGTCAGGGTTAGCACCTAACGGTTGCAGCTACAACTCTATCAGGGGCGTAAAGCCAGAGCTAAAGTTACCCTGGCCGTGATTGTTCTCTAAAAGTAAGCAGCAGCTGCATAAAGGAGGAGTTCGTAGTACACCTCCTGCGGTTATTGCCCCGGCCCTGTATGTTGCTCGGGAAGCACACAAAGGTGATGCAGAGGATGCTGACGCGCCTGGAAGTGGGATGTAGGTGCAGGTCAAAGGGGAAGTGACTGACTTGCACTGACGGCATCACACAGCTCCCATCATTTATTTGGGGGAGAGGAGGAGGGAGGTCCTATGTGTGTAGCCCCAGCATGGGTTATATGTTTGTATACTTCTTCAATCAAGACCCGAAATAAAGATTGCTGTCATTTGGGCTTAAGTAATGCTGTTATTGATGATTAGTTTCTTATTCTGTAGAAGCAAGCGGAGTTATTTCATACTTGACAGCTGTAAATGGAAACAGACATTTCTAAGCAGTGTTTTCCCAGAAAGTTTATCCAGTTTATGGTCAGACTCCCTAAACTGATGGAACATATTTTCAGCTTATTCTTGTCCAGTCAGAATGGGAATTACGCCTGCAGCTTTAAGGCAGCATATACTTCCTGTTGGATAATTGTTCCAAAAGTTTTACGCACAACTGAACTAGGGCATTATCATTGTTACAGTAAAGTCCACCCTAGTATGCTGGCAGTGGCACAAAATACTTAAGAACCATTAAGTAATTTTATGTGTATTAAAATATACATGTGTATTCTCATTAGAGAACCCTGTTTGCATTACCCTTCATAAGGAAGGAAAAAATCACGCCAAGCACAGAAAATGGTTTAACATGTTTTATAAGTAAGATTTTTGTACTGCAAATCTCTCTTCAAAGTTCAGGTTGGCCAGGTAGTGGAGCTATCTATGCATCAATTTTGCAGTGATAAAAAGGTATGTAAGCCCTGGAAGGAGTCTTGCAGTGAAGTGTCTGTATTTAGATGCGATAGTTAATATTTTTATAGGCACTGGTTTACAGCACACTTTCACTAAGGTGGTGGTTAGTGAAAGATCTTACTACTTGTAGCTAAGGTGCTAATGAACATGTTATTTGTTTTTGTCTTTACTGAAAATATCATTGAATTTTATTTTCATTTGGGTGAGGTTTAATTCTATCAAAAATTTTCTTTGCCTGCAGGCAGTCGCTGCCGTAGTTATCATCAGCACAAATTCTGCGAAGAGGGAGGGCTGGTAGGCAGACAGGTGACAAGGCTTTCCAGGACCCATCAACCAAACTGGCACTGAAATGGTGGAACAGGAAAATGCATAGAGGCTGTGGTCTGCCTCATGAGTAAGCTGACTCACTTCCCTAAATCCAGGCAAAGTCAAGTTTAAGCAAAATCCCACAGCTAGTTACTGCAGCTACCCAGAATAGGTTACTCACTGTTTACTGTCGTAGCACAGGGCTGTTAAGGGAGGTGCAGGGGCACTGCTGGTGCTTTCTTCCCCTTCTGCCCCTGCACTCACCCTTGTGCTCTTTGTGAAATCCTCCTGGAAGGCTTCCACTTGGCTGGAGCAGCCAGGAGATGTCTGCTCAGGCTAGGATTGGAAAGCTCTTTGCTGCAGCGCTTCTCTGCTGAGCCCCAGCTTTGTTCTGGCTTTTGTTCATCTACATAGCTATGTCCTCCTGTCTGATCATTTCTGTTGAGTGGCTTTCTGTGCATGGCTATTCTTCCCCTCTCTCCCTTCAGTATTTCCCTGGTGAAATCAAACTGTAACTCTTGGAGAAGGAGAAGCCCTGTGCCTTTGCATGACCCAGAACTGGTGATGAACCCCAGCTGGCCAGCTCCCCCCGCCCTGCGATCGGCACAGTGTGGGACTGCAGCGAGAGCCGAGCTCACCTTCTGTCCTGCGCTGCCTCCGCTTTTGCCATCTGGAGCTATTGCCAGGCCATAAAACACAGGTGGGTTTCGGATGGCAGGTTTCTGGCTTAAGATGATGATCTACCCCAGAGTATGTGGGAGTTCTGACTTCGGGCTGGCTCCCAGGGCTGCCAGCGAGGGGTGCTGGCCTGAGCCAAACCTCCGGACCAGCCTGTGCTGGCAAAGGCAGCTTGTCCTCCCGAGAGAGGAGCTTCGTCCCTGAAGGTTGGAACCCTCCAAGCGTGTCCTTTCTAGCTGGTGGAGGGCTCGTACCAGGACAGAGAATTACTGATTGTAGCAAGTGGGTTTTCAGTTTGTTTTGTAAGGCAGCAGTGCAAGTGGAGGCTGGTGCCAAGCTTTAGCCTAGTTATAATGCTATTTATTACTCACAATTGTTCCACCTCCACATCTTTCTCACCTGGCTGCCGACCAAGTATTAGCAACCTGACTCACCCTGAGTGAAATGGCTTCCTGAGAAAAGCAGGTGTATTCCCAGTTCAGGAGAAGCTAGTTCTGATACACTGCTTTTCCTTTACAGAGAATGCCACAGCCTTGCCTTTTTTTTTTACTTGCTCTTCTTTCTAAACAGCGTTAGCTCCTTGGAAATAGGCACCTCTACAGAACAGCTGTTGGCAAATTCCTATTGATCACAAGGTTTCTCACTGCCTGTGGCAAACTAACAATAACCACAAGACAAGGGTGAGACTAGTATGGGGCGGGGTGTTGTGGTTTAACCCCAGCCAGCAACTGAGCATCACGCCGCTGCTCACTCCCTCCCCCCACACAGTGGGATGGGGGAGAAAATCGGGAAAAGAAGTAAAACTTGTGGGTTGGGATAAGAACAGTTTAATAGAAAAGAAGAAACTAATAATGATAACACTAATGAAGTGCCAACAGTAATAGTAAAAGGATTGGAATGTACAAATGGTGCACAGTGCAATTGCTCACCAC
>JANZLQ010000064.1:20088402-20099916 GCA_026212715.1 Elanus axillaris
CAACTGAAAACATCAGTGTGTTATCAACATTCTTCTGGTACTGAACTCAAAACACAGCACTGTGCCAGCTACTAGGATGAAAATTAACTCTGTCCCAGCTGAAACCAGGACAAGGGGTTTGAGGATGTGGGGTCAAGTTCTTGTGGGTAGGGATAAGTTAATTTAGGGTGAAGGAGAGGTCAGCTTTTTAAATAACTTTTTTCTGCATCTTGCTTCAGGACCCTGCATTGTTCAGGCAAGGGTGCAAGGATGTCCGAGTGCTTATCCATCATGAGCTACAACCTTTAAGAGAACAAGTCCTTTTAGGTGTGGCACTCTAGCAGTGACATGGCCAAAGGCGTAAAGAGTGGGAGAACCAAATGAGGGGGTTGTGACTTCCAAAGCCCTGCTCCCTAGTGTTTACCTCTGACCATGGAATTATGTGGCAAAACTCCTTAGTGAATAGAGACCTAGAGGACGGTTTGGTCTCTCCTCTTCTGTAGTAAACTTCTTCGGGAGCATGACTTGTGCAGTTTGTATCCTAGCTCTGGCAGAGGTGCTTCCAAAGTGTAATTTTGCATACAGTTGCTTTCACAAAGAATAGGTTTGACTAATTCTCAGGGGAACTGTGCCTGTGCAATGTAGGCATGTGTGCATGCACACGCATGTGCACACATGCACACAGATCATTTCCCTGCCCTCTGCAGATTGCTGAGCACAAGGTCAGTCCCAGGCTCCCACACAGTGATGTATCACGATCACACGTTACCCGGAATTTTAATTTTTTTCACCACACTGCTAGGGCTGAGGCAGCCATGTCATGCTGTCAGCTTTTCGACCCCTCTGACTAAACTGCGGTGATGAGGTCAGAAGCCAAGCAACAGCTCAGTATGACCTTGCTGACCGTGAGGGCAACCAGAGCAATGAAATGGTCTGGTTTTCCGCTGCAGGACTACTGTCCCTCAAAGCACATTGCTCCAAAACAAAGGAAGAAAACAGTTAAGTGAGGAAGAGGGCACTTTCCAAGTACTTCACTAACACCCGTTACCAATGTTAAAGCTTAATAACAGCCAGCAGCAGCACCAATGGTTTGCTAAATCCTGACTATTCTAATTCCTTTGACAAGCTGGGAAAGCAATGTTGAGAGGAACTTTACATCTCTGCTGTACTCTGGCCAAAGGTCCTTTGCTCTGTTTGTCCCTTGTGCTGTCCTGCTTCCACCATGTCCCTTCTGTGGCTTTCTACAATGTAGAAATTTCCACACGGCTGCCTTCTACTCCTTCAGCAAGACTGCAAGATGAAAAGAGAAGAAAAACTGGCTGCAGCCCTAGATGAACAGAGTGGGGAAGTGACTGCTGTGGCACATTTAGCTGCACGGGGGGAAGGAGCAGCTGTTTTCTTCTTTTTTTTTTGCTCTTAGCCAGAATACTTTCTACAAAACAATTCTGTATTCTGAATGCAGAGAGGCAATTGCAATGGCAAGAGTTGGTATAGTACCAGCCTGTGACCCACAGCCTGTTTTTGATCGAGGGATGGCTGTGCTAGACCTGCCCCAGTCTGCGGAGCGTGGTGGGCATCCTAAGGAGATCCTGTCCCAGTGCAGTGATGGACCAGCTGCTCCCACGGTCCTGTCTGTGCTCCCTCGTGTAAGAGCAGGGCATTTACAGCAGTGTGGTGTTTGTCCTCTGCTTGAAGGTTACCAAGTCGGTGAGTAACACATCACTGGGACTTTCCTACTTGCTGCTGTTTCCCCAGCTCTTAGACACGGGGGAATTTGCCATAAGCCGAAGAGTTTGAGGTTGGCCGCTTCTCCCCAGCTCAGCCACTGCTGGTTTCACTTGCAGTGAGCCACCCACACAGCAACAAGAATTATAACAGGGTGAGAAAGTACTGGACTGCCTTCTGGGGGTAGAATTTCCACAGCTGGCTCGGGGTTGTAACCAGACCCCAGTTCGTGTCGTGATGCTGTAGAGAGCTGCTGTGAGAACCAGGTCTGCCCTGGGAGCCCGGGCAGGCTCTGGGCTCGAAGGTTATGCAGGGCTGTTCATTGCTGGGCGGTGTGCTCGCCCGCTGAGCGGCTCCAGAAGCACATGTTATGCTCCTCCACAACATAAGGGAGGCAACAAAGCCATCAAGTGTCCTCTTTCCTCCACAAGGGCAGGAGTTAGGACCCATAGTTCAGCATATGCTGCCTATTCCCTGGCTTCATTCTGAGCGGAGCTGGGCCCCTGCAACAGACACTGTTGTCCAGAAGGATCAGGGATTCTTCCCACTTCTGGTCAGGCCACCTTTGCTGTTCTTAGGACTTGTCTTGAAAACCTCCAGCAGTGCTCCTCAGTGTGAAGGACCAACACGTTCAACTTCTGTCTGTATTGTCTCTATTTTGCATGTTATCTGCCACTGGTTTAGCTCCTTGCTGCTCCCACCACATCGCTTTCCAGCTTCTGCAGATGCACAGTGGCAGGATAGGGAGTATGGAAACCAGGCTATGCAGAGCTGGTCACAGAACAGCAACCAGGGGATCCAGGCAGCTTCCTTCTTCGAGCAAGAGCCTCATACCACAACCAAAGCCACTGTGGAGCACGGAATCCCCCGGCCCCTACATTTTGTAGGAACAACCTTCAGAATCCTTCTCCTCTTGCTGAGCACTGTAAACATTTACCAGTGCTGATTTGGATGCAGATACACTGAAGCGACACAATTTCATCACATTAGTCCCTGTTCTCTAGTAGAGCCAATAACCCCACATTTTGGGCTCTTTAGCCTCAAACAAAACAAGCTCCTGCCTTCTGCCACCTTAGAATGAACTCCTACCAGCATTATAGCAAAGCCGCAGCCTCACAGAACTTGGACTGCCCCCAAAAGCCTCAGGAAACCTTTCGGCTTCTCTATGCTGAAATGTATTTTCAATTTTTGCAAACGTTGGTTACTTTGGAGCAATCTGTTTCTGTGAAAATCCTGTTTATCTCCAATGTTGCTAATATGCCCCCACATATTTCAAGGTGCTTTCATAACTCTGCCTGTTTGCCCGTCCTGCACCCCCCTCCCACCTTTTCTCCTGAAGACGCAGCACATCCCGGCCAGCGACGCGAGAAGCCGCTAACTGTGTTAGCACCGCGTGTTCCGTGGGTTTGGGATAGGGCCAGCAGTGCTGCTGGGGTCTGTGGTCTCCCCATGCCATCATCTCCTACAGCTCCCTGCTTGCCACGTGGAGGCAGCGTGCAATGGGAGCCGTTGGCTTTTGCTTTGAAAATACTTCCACGGGCAGAGGTTGAAAATAGCTAGTGTGTTTTTTCACCCTGTTAGAGATGCCAGAAGCTGTCCAAGGCACGCTCCCTTGCTGCACCCAGCCCCAGGTGGGGAAGGCGTGCTGTAAGAGCTCGTGGCCAGGTGGCATGAGTGGGGCATGCTGATTTTTGTCAGCTGTGGTAAAACAAGGATCCACAGCTGTATGCCAGCAGCAGAGTTCTGGTCTTTGTGCATCCCTGAGAGCGGAGACCTGAGGATGAGCTGATGGATGTTGGCTCTGGAGGGGTGAGTTTCTGCCAACCTGCGTGAAAGGAGCAGGGAGTCCTGCTAGCGCTGCTGACCCAGCTGAGTGCCGTGGGAGCGTGTGGTGGATTTGCTGACCCCATGCAGCCTCGGTGCTCCTTAGAAGCACAAACGCAGAAGGTGTGACCTGGGACCGGTCTGAGCACGGCTGCTATCACCGGGAAGGGTGAAGAGAACGGGACACATCAGCTGAACAGACAAGAAAAGGCTGATGCTTAGTTTGTAAAGCTGTAGGAAACCAGCTGTGGGGCAGGGCTTTGACAAGTCTGTGGAGGGGGGAGTGCTGCCTGTGGGCTATCCGAAGGATTCTGGGCTCTCAGAGCGGTGTGGTGTGGAGGCTGTTGTGGGGAGAGTGTGTTTTCCTGTGGGCTGAATATATACAGTGTGGAGAGGCAGCCGGGGAGATGTTCTGGGCTCACTTTGCATGGTGCAGTTGAGGGTGGTGGGTTTGAGCCTGAGCAGAGCTGTAGGTTTCTGTTCCAGATGGTCAGGGTGAGTTCACAGGCACAGTCATTCCTGTTTCTGCTTACCAGCATGTGTCTGGTGATTTCCTAAGAGAAGATACAAGCCTCTGTGTGATCCCCTCTGTGTGAGCAAGACGTACACAGTCGGAGCTCTGTGAAGGTAAGCCCTTTCCTTCTGGCAGGAGCCAAAGCAACGTCCTCCTACTACAGCCTTCATGCAGAATGGGTTCGGACTTGATGTATATTGGGGAAAAAGAGGCCGAGACCAGTGCTGGTGGCTACAAAGATACAACTGGCAAAGGGGAGGCAGGAGGGCAGGGTGCTGGGGTCTCTGTAGGTGGCACTCAGCATTCCCCAGCCCAAAAGCAACACGCTCCTTCCTCCGCTGTGCAGCATCCCGTGTCAGCTCACAGGCTGCCAGCTGGGAGGCTTGTTGTTTTTCAACCTGCTGCTTTGCTGACTAACACCTCCGCTTTCTGCCTGGCTCATTCATGTTTTACCCCATTTCCTGAGCTTTGAGGTGGCTTCTTCTATTGCTTTCTCTTCCAGTAGAACACTGTTACTCATGTCTCAGCTGTTCTGCCATTTTTTACTCATTGCTTATCGTAATGTATGATTATCTTCCTCCTAAATGTCACCAGACAGTAAAGGTGCCTTTGACCTTAGAGTTACACCAGGTCTGTATCTTCGACGATGCTGAGGGTATTGTTTTAATTCCATTGTGAGAGGAAGAAAATATAGAGGTAGTATTGTTAGTGTGGGGTTTTTTCCCCGCATCATGAACTTGATAACTGCAAGTATCACTAATTCTCCCTTCTAGAGAAGGGAATTTTCAGCACTGATTGTTATTTCCTCTGTGCATATTTATTCTTGCTGATAAATACATACAGATGTTGACCTGCTTCCAGTCGTGGCAAAATGCTTTGGGGTCACCAATAGCAGAATCTATGAAGCCTTCCCTGGCGTGCCCTTCACACTTGCTTCTTGGTGAATATTGCCACTGCAGGCTGGGCTGAGATTACAGCTGGGTGAAAGCAGTTGCCTCTTACGTCAAATCAACATAAATTTGTGGCAGTTTGACTGCTTCAGGTCTCCAAGTGCTTTGCCTTGGTTGCTGGATTCAGCTGCCCTGCAGTACCATGGAACCTCAGGTGTAGAGGAGTCGGTGCCCCCACAGCAGAGTAGCTCTGGACCTGTGTGCTCTTGGATACGGTCACTGCTTGCTGACTTGTGTTGTTCCGTGCAGGAGGTGTGTATATATATATATACTGTGCTCCAGGTGGCAACAAGTATCAGGGCTCCTAGAGATCTTGCATGTGTGTCCTACCTACATCGTGGCTCCTCCCAGGCTGGATATGGTGGATACAGCCCCTCTTGGTCACTGAGAGAGATCTGGTGGGTCACACCGTGCTGGGCTTCCCAGGACTGAAGAGCTAGGGATGTGTTAAGCTTTTGCTCTGCAGGGGCAAGGCTACTTGTTGCTCTTCACATGCAGCATTCGCACAGTTTCACGTGTGCACATGCATGTACTTGCACATACGCACGTGTATAAGCACGGCACTAGATGACAGAAGAGTCAGTCTTTAAGTTTCAACGCATCCATGCACGATGAGCTCTTTCAGCCTTCTGCCAGGCCCTTAATGCTTCTCTTGGCTTTATGCTTTACCAGCAGTGAGTGCCACAGAAGGAAAACTACACACGTGAATTCTGGCAGTCAGTGACGGATAAAATTACTCGAATTAAAATTAACTGTCTTAGAAAAGGAAGTTCCAGCTGCCACTGATGCCCTTTCCTAGGGGTCATTACATACCTTCAGCCCTACCTCTCTTTCCTTGTCTCTATACAGTGAACACCTCCATGACCCTGACCTACCCTGTGAAATACAGATGTTTTGAGCCATTCAGGCCAGGGCAGGTGGCTACTGACCATGCTTGCTAGGTAGTTTCTGATAACCGGACTGGCCCATGTGCTGGTTGTGCACTGTTGTAACATGCACGGAGAAGATCCCAGCTGTTCCTCATTGTGTTTGGAGTGGAGCGCCTGTAAGAGAGACCAGCTCTTCCTTCTGCATGCTTTGTGGATCGCTTACAGGCATGGTGTCTGGCCCAAGCTTCTAGAAAAGACTTGTCTCGGCTGATGCTGCCTATGGATTGTGGAGATTGTCACTGCTGGGTGCAGGGTGGGGTAGCACAGGGTCAATTAGGCTGAGTAGCTAAGCTAGACGTTTCCCAGGCAGTTACTAATACCTTTCTCTTGTGAGGATAGCAGACCAGGACAGTGGTGCAGCTTTTGCTCCATGGTTACGCAGGACTCTCCAAGTTGTGCTAGCACCGTTATTTGTGCAGAGGAAGGAGGGAAGGGAGAGCATGTGTGATCAGTCCGAAGAGCGATAGTCTGGCAGGCACAAGCCACAGCACTTTTAAACCGTGCAATAATATGCATTTGGTATTACAGAGCTAATTGTAAAACCAAGAATGCTGGTGGTACTCTAAGACCAGCTGGTTTACACATTTAAACATATTGCACCTAAATGCCTGTTTTTCCTCAAACTTAACTCCATTAAAAATGAAAAATCATTTGTTGTGCTATTTTCTGTATAACTGCTTAGGGTGCGTTTACCCAGTGTTATTGGCCTTTTGCTGTATATTAACTGAATCTCATGTCAGCTTTTCTAACAATTTTGGTTTAGACCTGCTGGCCTGCTTTATGGAATACCCTACTTCCTTTCATAAAAACTCTGGCATGCTGTTAACACCCTTACAATCTCCTGGGAACATCCCTTGATATAGCAACACCTCACCTTGTTCCTGCCTATATATCAGCAGAGAAACCAGAGCTGTTCTTTTTTACACTGTAATTAGCAGTTTCCTCGTGGCTGTGTATTCGTTGCTCCAGACTGGGATCAGCAGCCTTTTAAGTCTGGATTTCTACTTTTCAAGCAGATGTTACATATGCTGCAGGCAATAAGACCCTGATTATTTTTCAAATGTCTTACCGGTACATGAGAGAGAGAGAGAGATGCTACTACTCCTGAATATGGAGCTGGGACCTACTGCCTTGAGCATCTTCTGACAGCCTTGTGCCCTCTGTGGCCTGTGATTGCGGTATCCTTGCCTGGGTGAGGGATGGGATTTACTTTGTTCTTCATCTCCTGTAGAAATATATTGTACTTTGACTGACCAGCCACAGCTCTCCCCTATCTGTAATTCCCCTTAGACCTATTTGAGGAGCCCTGAGGTCTGTGTAAGAGCTGGCGCTGCCCGGGGCGGGCTGACCGGCTTGTGCTGTTCCGTGCCAAGCCTTTGCCTCTCTTCTTGCTGGGTGGTGGGTGCAGCAGGGCAGTAGGGTCTCCGGTGCAGCCAGTCCTGGGGCTGAACACAGAGGCTGCCTACCCTGTACCCAGCTGCTTTGTGCCTGCTCCGCTGCTGCAGTCTCCTTGGGTAATTCCAGCTCCTTGTCCTTTACCCTCCTACTGTCATGCTACACTGTGTCTGCCAAGTCCTTTTCATTGTTCTGCTCCTTCCCCTCTTGCCCAAGGACACGAGGAGTGTGCACTGGGCTCCTTGCAGCCCCTTGTGAGGTATGGGCAGGCGAGCTGACCTACCCTCCCTCAGCGTCAGCCTTGCCGTCGGCAGAGCCCCAGCCCAGGCACAAATGCGATCAGGGGAGGAGTGAGCCCCTCCGCTTGTGCAGGAGCCAGACCACCTCCCTGCCTGTGCTCTGAGGAGTGGGGCTGTTGCCCTGGTCCCAGGGACTGTTCTGGGGACAGGTGGAAGCAGAGCGCGGTGGTACTTGGCTGTCTCCGATGGGGTACTCGCTGTACTACATATAGTTAGGCTTAAGCATTTAATGCCTTTGACATTGATGCCTCCCCACTGCAAGGCTCTAACTCCACCAGCCCCACTATGACCTTTAGATCTGAGGCTTTTGAGTTTTCATCTGCTCTCCCACCTTTTTCTCACATAAGAGAGCAGAGCAATACAGTAATAAAGGTTGTGTGGGTGTTTGGACCCGAATTCATTGCCTCTCCTGCTCACCACATCCTTCTGTCGGTACAGTAATACTGATACAGTGGTGACGTCAACCACCATTTATCACTCTGTGATAATTCCAATACACTACAGCCCTTGGCTGTGCACAAGTGTGCTTTACTCTTACTCAGTGCCTACGAGATCCACCTGCTTTCCAGCTCCTGCGCATGCAGTGTCTGCAGTTGCAGTAATGATTTAGCCAGACCAGCCATGGAAGCATTGGAGGGCTGAAATGGACAGCTGAAAGGATGGGGCAAGGTAATATCTCTGTTTTCACTAATTTTCCCTGCTGCTAGTTTTTTACTGCTTGATATCTGCAACTTCACTGTAAATCTTTCTTATAGCTGACGTGGCCCTTGTGCCCCTGCTGTCGTTGCTGTTGGCCCCTACCAGCAGCTAGAGAATCCTTCTGTCTCCCTGTTGCTTTAGCTTTGTGATTAGATGGCAGTGTACTTTGATAATGATTTTTTTTTTCCAAGAAGAAAGCCTGTCTTTGCATATAACTGGTGGACTGAGAGACTTCCACTCTTTTTAGCTTGGATGTAGCTATGACATTTATTTTCTTATGCTTGGAAATACCAGATTATTTTTTTTTTATTAAACCAAGTTCTCTAATTAGTCTTTTTTTTTTTTTCTTTTTTTTCTTTTTTGTGGAAGTCTTGTAAGTGCATATATTTCCTGGAGACACTTCAAATTGTGAGCTTAGACTGCATCCATATTCGGCAGCATATAGCACCATATTTCCAGATCATTAACAAAAATAATCTTTTTAAGTGTCTGTATTGGTCCTATTTCCTATTCTCTGTATATTAAAACCTTATAGCATCGTTTACATGTCCACACCTATATGAATGGCTAGCCAAATTCATTGCTGTGTTTTCTCTCACACTGTTCCCTAGGATACTACAGAGTTTGCAGCAGTGGTGTTTAGCAGCTGTACAATGCTTGACATTTTTTAAGAATTAAGTAACCGTGTTTCAAGGATGCATGAAGCTGTCTCGGAGTCCCCATTTCACAGACAGAGAAAGTGAAATGAGGTGGTAAAAAGGACTCAAGGCCAGGCTGGATGGGGCTTTGAGCAACCTGGTCTAGTGGAAGGTGCCCCTGCCCATGGCAGGAGGGTTGGAACTAGCTGGTCTTTAAGGTCCCTTCCAACCCAAACCATTCTATGACTTTTCTACTGCCAGACAGGGAATAAGTTCCTGCCTCTGCTCATTGCCTGCTGCCATTCTTCCCTCCAAGTGAACAATCACAAGCAGGGCACTGACAGATGGAAGCAAACGGGAAGGGTGTAATAAATGGAGGGATGTAGGAAAGGTGGGGGTCTTCATCGTACACCAGGATTGAAGCTTGTAGAAGGCCTGACTGGAGGAAGCTTCAGAACAGGGGCTGCTATACATCTCTGAAGCCATGAGGTCTTCCAGCCATCAAAGAGCACAGAGACACTGCTGCAGAGCTGCATCTTTTCTAGCTCTTCTGCACACACATCCATGTCTTGTCGTAACAACCTGGGGCACAGTCAGGGCGTCAAACACACGTAGCACTGACACTCCCAAAGGTAGCAGTCCTTCCCCAGGACACTGAGGTAGGAGAACTGTGTAAGAAGTGAAGGAAATAAGCGTTGGGCTAATCTGTGGGCACTGACAAGGGTAAGAGATGGGGCAGTGGAGTCCCAAGTGAGGAAGTATTGTCTCGTTGCTTCACCTGTTAGCAGATCCTACTGCTAATTCTGTCTTATTTTTGCTGCTGTGCTCTTATTCAGGAAGTTTCCTTCTAGATTACAACCTTGTATGTTAACCTCTCTCCGCTGTGTAATGGGAGCCTCTGATATATCTCCATAAGACGTCCTCCTGATGAGCTGCTTGGGCTTGTTCCTTTGACTTTTTCCTTTTCAGCCCTTCCTGTCCCATTGGATTGATGGTGTTATTCTTGGAGCAGAGGAAGGAAGATAGGGAAGGCACTGTAAAGAAGCCACAGTCCAGTACTAAAAGCAGCAAAGACTTCCCTTGCATTGCTCTGTCCATTTCAGCAGGAATGGGGGTAAAATGAGGGAGCTACAGAAATATCATGAACATAAAAGATTGGGGGCACTGCCAGTTGGATTCTGAAACAAGCAGTGGGTCTGCAGAGCTCTCTGAGGGCCCAACCCGTCCTTCCTCTTCCGAAGAAGAGGCAGCGTGTTGCCTTTCTTGGCCTTACAGGGTGGCCAAGACTGTGAAGTGTATTGGTCACAAAGCAAAGTGATGCTGAGATGGGCTTCTGCGGCGGGGCACGGTACTCGATGGCAATAGTCTGTCCAGAGCGTGTGCTGAGTTACGGTCGGTGAGAGGGTGTGAAGGCCTGAGGGAGAACCTCAGCAGCAACCCTGGGGGCCGTGTGCTCTCTCGGGGTGGGAACAGGCCGGTTTGAGTGCTGAGAATGAGGTTGTTGGCATGCTGAGCTGGGAGACCCCTGAATATTCCGAGCCCAGCAACAATAGGTTCTAGGTATTTTGCAGGGAGGGCCATTTAAAAAGGTAGCGGACAACCCTGTAGCGTGTCTCTAGGGCTAATGGCCAGTTCATTTGGCACAGCTCTTTTATTAATTGTGCTGCAAGGAACAGGTCCCTCTGCTAGGAAGTCACGAGCAGATGCTGCACCAGGAGACTGCCCGTCTTGAGGGCGTCTGTCTTCACGGTGCAACCAGGTTTAGCAATAAGTCAGGTGAGCAGGCTTCCGATGGTGGGGTAACAGGGTGCCTTCCTCAAAGGAAGGAGAATTTGGAGCAGAGCAGTGGAAGGATGAGTGGGAGCACGAGGTGGGGCTACACAGTGGGCTTTGTCTTCGTAACCAAGGACTGCACCACCAGAAGTAGGGGTAATGGCAATAGTTATTATACAGAGAAAACTTAGAGAACTGGGACCAGAGGGGTCAAGAAAAGATGTTTCATCAAGGAAATGTATCTTGCAGAAAGAAGGGCTGGAGCGTGGGGAAAGAGAGTTTCTGTTCTGCCACTTGCAGCAGGCAAGGGATACTAGGAGGGTGCTTGGGGCTCCTTAATGAGCTGGAACATGTGCTTCATCTGCAGGATGTTTGGCAGGAAAGGAGGAGCAGCAGCAACATGGCTACTCTCACCACAGGGCTGAGGTGCTGCAGCCATGAAGTGTTTGTGGTACCTCCTGAACAAACCTTGCTGATCTCATCTGGGCACTGTGGTGCCTTGAGAGCAAGTCTCGGAGCTCATGTGGGGCTGCAGGGGCTTTTTGGTGGCTGCTAAATTTATTTTGCTTTCATCATTTGAGTAAACCTGGGAAATTTTTAAATACCGAAAATGTTCCCCAAGTGGGAGAGGCCTCGCTAGCATTCTCTCTGCTGACGGACTGTCTGAGCACTTGCTGCTGGTGGTGGGGGAGGCACAGGCACTCCAGGACCCAGGTCCTGCCCCTGGGCTGGGGCAACCCCCGGTATCCATACAGAGGGATGAAGGGATTGGGAGCAGCCCTGCCGAGA
>JANZLQ010000064.1:20100379-20121665 GCA_026212715.1 Elanus axillaris
AGGAAATTCTTTACTGCGAGGGTGGCAAGACACTGGCCCAGGTTGCCCAGAGAGGTGGCAGATGCCCCATCCCTGGAGACATTCCAGGTCAGGCTGGACGGGGCTCTGAGCAACCTGGTCTGGTTGAAGATGCCGTTGCAGGGGGGTTGGACTGGATGGCCTTTAAAGGTCTCTTCCAACCTAAATGATTTTATGACCTGCACCAGGCCCTCCCAGGAGCTCTGGGTACCTTTTGGTGGCTGCAGCTGTTGCCCAGTCTTCACCCATATCACTTTCACAGGTGCCTCTTCAATCTAGTGCAGGGGGGTTCAGAGTTTTGGGTCTCTACAGAGTTGCTCCTGTGTCCAGTCCCTAACAATGCTGCTGCTCTGTAGTATGGTATGTGGGCCTTCCCTGCTGTCTGTGCCTCCTTGCAACTTACTGCCAACACAAGTATGTCCCCAAAATAATACAGGTTGTTTCTCCAAAATCTTGTCCCCAGGCCATTTCAAAATAGCTTTAGAAAACAGTGCTGAAATCTGTACCAACAGGTATCAACAGCCAATACTCTGCAGGGAGTTCATTTTAAGTCTATCTGTGTGTTTCTATAAATGTCAATCACTGAAAACACAGCCTTAGTGTGTTACGTGCCTTGAGGGCCTGACCCCAGAGCAGGAGCTGTGGGCTGAGCAGTCATTTGTATGTGATGCTGTTTCCTCATATTGTTGTAAACATCCTGCTGTCCTCTTCTCTGAAGGCTTTCCTGCAGGTTCTCTTCACCGAGCTGCATTGGTACAGCCTTCCCCAGAAGTGACTGCTGTACATCGTTCTCTTCTGTGCCATGTCGGAGGCTGTTATTTTTTGCCTGGTCTGCCTTCCCGGAGTACCTTAACTATATTACATATTTACTTAACCATGGGTGGGCCAAATCAATGAGTTCTCACAAACCTTGCTCACACAGACCCACAGTGACATTCAGACTCTATTTGACTAATTCACTGTACAGATGTCTAAGCCACAGCAATGTTACTTCTCCTAGTTGCAAGCCATTTCTAGTTGCAGGAAACTGATGAAGAAAAAAATTAGCGCTTAACCCAAGTGCCTTCCTGTTGCATGGATGCACTGAGGCCGCAGTCACTTTGCTTTCTCTGTGCACATGCTGCTGGCAAGGAGCAGAGGTTTCACCGACCTGGTTTATGGCCAGCTGGCAGGGCTGTTAGTCATCCCCACCTTAGTCCGTGGAGTAGATACACACAGGAGAGCTGAGATGACTTGCCTAAATTAGGCGCTTTATTTTTAGCCGTTTAAATGAAAGCAAGATTAATTCCACCTCAACCTTCAACATATGAGCAGGTGACTAAGCTAAATTTTTAATTGGTTTATTTTTTTCTTAATGTTTGGGTTTGTTTGTTTTGTTTTGTTCCCCCCCTCCCCAGGACATCCAGTCAGAACCAACATGAGGAACAAACTGTGGCTTCAGAGTATTTCCTTCTTCCTTTTATTCCAGTACAGTAAGTTCCCAGATATCTCTTTCGGGCTGTACACCCACAGGGTTTATCTTGGTGGCCGTTGATGCAGGCGCTGTGGAGATGTGCATGGCACAAGGTTGCCATGGGACGACAAGCACAAGACAGGGCACTGGGGAGACAGTTCCCCGGGATAACGAGTTACAGAGGAGGCTCCATGGGCAGTGGGGGATAGACACAAGGAGGTGCGGAGCTGGGCAGAGCTCGGCCGGACTGTATACCGCTCCAGGCAGCAGCCCCAGCCGGGAGAGCACAGAGGCAGCACTGTGCAGGCAGTCACCCCCCTTTCTTGCTGGTTCCTACCCACCACGCAAGCTTCAGCTGACTCAGAGCTGACTTTCTGAACAGGTCAGCTAGACAGAAAAAGGCAGCGACAGCAGTGTCTGCAGGGAACAGGTGCAAGTTTAGCATTTACATGCTGCTTCTAGGCAGAGCGTTGGACCTGCTCCAAACCTGAATTAGCAGAAAAGATAAATTCAGAGTTCTATCTTCCTGCCATACAGGACCATTGTGATATCTGATCTGAATTTTGTGTAACACAAGCCAGGGAATTACCCTGTACTAATTTCAGTTTGGACCAAACTAGATCTTACTGTTAAAAGTATTTGATTTTTGTTTCTGAAGCTGCCAAGGATGGACAATTCATCCTAGATGAAACTGGGTTTAGAACACTTAATTATTCCCTTCCCAGAAAAAAAGCTGTCCTCTTGATTTTGTTAACAAGTTCTTGCCCAAGATACACTTGCAGCTTACCAGCTACCTAGAAATAGTAGTTCATTTGACTGATTAACATAGCAGCATAGGAGAATGGTAATTAGCAATGCTTATTAATACTTGCTGCCCTCTCTAAATGAAAGCAAGGGGTTTATAACCCTGTTTTTGTAGGAGAGTAAAGTTAGGCTAAGGGAGAAAAAGTGTCTTGTTCAGGACTCTGGAACAAGCAGTGCTTGTACCAGAGCCCTCTAGAAGAGCTCAAAATGAAAAGTTAAAACTTAATGAAAATTTTAGAACAAAATTCTGAAGTCAGTGTGGAATGAAAAAGTCAGAATGAAACAAAGTGACAACCACATAATTTGAATCACAGTTTAATAAAGCGTATGGACACGCTTGGGGCTGGGCTGGTGCAAGCATCCCCAAATTTCTTCTGTTGCCACCCTCACTCTTTGGCGGGGGGGGGGCACTGGGTCTTGGACACAAATCTGAGTGCTGCCCAGAGCTCTTGTAGGGAGAGTAGCGCGTGCTCTGATGCAACAGGATTAGGAAGGAACTTTTGCAATGAGTGAAGTCAGTGGGAAAAGTTGGACTTTGGCCTACAATTAGGCTTCACCCTCCACTGGGCATGCCTGCTGTGCTTTGTGACGGTAAATGCAGAGACAACTTGCTTGTGAGGACTGTCCTTTGATCCTGAGGGTGGAACAGATGTTTCTGGTCCATCCATACACACTTTGGCTGCATTCCATTCTGATTGTTCTCTGCAGCATTCTCTTCAGCCGTAGAACTGGGCTTTGTGGTTGGTGAGCTCTCAGATAGGCCTGCTTTCAGCTTGGGCAAACAACTCTTCCGAACGCAAAGCATGTTCAGCGAGGGGAAGGTGGGAAGCAGGGGCTGCAGCTTCTCTAACCCGGCAAACAGCAGAATGACAGAAGGGAGGTGAGCTTGCAAGGTGGTTAGTTAGCGGTTGGTTAGCGGTTAGTTAGCGTCGGAGGATTTGGGCGCCTGATGGCTGTGAAGTAATGTGTTTCCATCAGGCCGGGGGCAGCCCTGCTGGTGGGGGAGGACCCATGCTTGATTTAAATGGATGTAACAACCTTGAGATCTTTCCCTAGATGATGACAATTTTATTCCCGTCAGAAATGGGTGATACTGTCCATGCAGGAGAGGAATAGTTGCTATAGTAGGCATGGCTTGCACCAACATGGCATGCTGCATCTCCTACAAGCCTTTCCTCACGCAGTTACTCCTAGTGTAGCAGCAGCGGCTCTTGTCAGCCCAAGATCCTCTCGGGAGAGGACTCACCAATGCAGACATTCCTCACTGAACTGCCGTCCTCCCTGCCTTGAAATCCAGGGAGATAACTTAAGTGTGTTATGCAAAGAACAACAGTGCTTTTGTACAGCACGTATCAGATACTAATACGTGAGCAGAGTTCCTGCAGAACAATTAGAAGAGCATAAATGCTGCTTTGTGACCACTTTCAAATTATCTAATTTTCTTAATGACCAGTGTAAAGTCTACAATTGCCTCTCAAGTTCTCTTTAGAAGTCTGTTTCAGTTGAAGCGATTAATAAATTGTGCCTATCGCTTTAGTATGAGAATGAATTATGGAAACTATAGTAACTACAAACCTGCAATATTTTTTTTTGCCAAAATGTCATGAAAGCATATTCTGAGCCTCTGGGGCAGGACATGAAAATATTGATGCTGCAGATAAGCTGTAGAAAATAGTATGCAGAGAGAATAGTAGAGAAAGAATCACTAAAACATCACTTTTTTTAAATGTGCAAAGTGCTGTGTAGATGTCGTAAAAAGAAAACTAGACTAGCAAAGAACAGCACTCAATTTAGGAAGTGGTATTATTAAAATGTTTGAATGTGCTGCTGTTTCTGATTGGGTAATCATGCCTCTTTTTGTGCTACAAAAGCTAGGACTCTTGCAGAAATAATACGTGACTGCTGTAGTGACTGTGTAAGAGGGGAGAGAGATAAGTTTAACAACTCAGTCATAATTGGGGCATTTCCTGGTATTTTGGCATACCATTTGCTGCCACAGCATTTTTTAATTGGTTTTTATTTGACGCTTATCTTGCTGCCAATGACTTGCCTCCCTGCAGAGGTGGAACGCACCTTATGCTCCAAGACTGGAGACTGCAGGGGGCTGGCACAGGGTGGTCCGTTCACCTCAGATTTCGTGGGAGCCCTGGGGACTGTGTGTGTTGATATAAAGTCCCGCTTGCTTCATCATGAAGTTGATATTGTGTTCTCTCTTTCCAAACCTACAGCTACACATTGTGAAAACCTCACTTGTTTCGTGGACTATGTACAGACCCTGACCTGTATCCTGAGAAACGACTGGGGTGCCGGTTCATATAACCTCACTGCGACATGGTATGTCTCAGCAGGATGAGCAAAGTGCAGTCATCAAGAAACTCTAACATGGCCATAGCACCGCGGTGTCCTCCTGTCCTTTTTCTTAGGCAGAATTCTTGTTCTTGCTCCTGTGCTGTTCTTTACTTGGTTCTTAACTCTCCAGGTATCAACTGGCTTCTCCCCTAGCAAAAGATCCCTGGTTCCTGTGTCCACCAACTGCTACAATGACTCTGGCTTCCTTGGCATTTTCTCTCCTGCCCTGGGAATACCTTGCCCTTTGCTGCTGTTAATGATAGCCCTTCACTCGTGTGCTGGCAGGGCTCACACAGCTTGTCCAAGCCCTGTACGGCTCCTGTTCCGCCCCAGCAAGGAAGCGGGTGCAGTCCTGGCTGCACGGCCCTGACGAGCACCTTTCTTTTCCACAAATACTTCAGCATCACTCTCCTACTTCTCTCAAAGATGCAAAGCTGAGCAAATAGAATGGAAAAAAAAAAAATCTGTTAAAGTTCAAAGATAAATGTTTATTTGACCATGTTGCCTCTTTTTTTCTTATTAACGTCTGTGCCTGGTGGTTCAGCAACGGATTAGTCCAGCTACAGCATGTGGTAGATGTGGACTTGTTTGTTTGTTTTGGTGGTTTTAGGGTTCCTGAGGAAGATCCAGAAAATACTATGGCTGCCTGCAATCTCCTGCAATTGTCTAGGAACACCAGCCACACACAGTACATGTGCACTGTGGACATGACTGAACTCCTGGCAGATGTCAAAGTCCAGGTGGATGTTACAGAGATAGCTCATAGGCAGCATGTGATTTCCAAAGGCTTTTACATGGCAGAGAACAGTAAGTATAAAAAACGGCGGATTTGATAAATATTGTCTGACCTGACATCTGTCTGCTAGGATAATCTGGGCAAGGAGTAGTAAGCGTGGCAGCCAGTGGTGGGGGCCTGTGTTTGGTGCGCACTCATTGACAGAGCACCGTGCCCTTATTGTTGCTATTGTAAACTACAGAAACACTTATGCTTGAGGCTGAGCTTAGAGCTGGCTTGGCCCCAGCCTTTTTGTGGGAAAATTCCTTTTAACCGTGAAGCAGTAGGAGACAAATTTCCACCTTAGACCAGCCTCATACCTAGACTATGCAAGTGTTTGCTCTTGGCTAGAGTCTAAAGGGTGGAAGGAGTTGCTTTAATTGCAAATGCCACAAATGTCCTCCCAGGAGGCTCTTGCAGTGGACACCTGAACTAACATGACATTATTGTAGGTTGCACAAGGTGTCCCAGGCACAACGGAGGTGGCACTTCTCCTTTCTGGGGCAGTTCCTAACCATCCCTTCTGCACGACAGGAAGACTGGGTGCCACCATACAGTTGACTTGGTGGAATGCTGGTGTGTTCTGAGTTGTGCAGCAAACTGTGAAGAAAAGGGGCAGTTAGCCAGGCAGACAGGTACCGTGCAGGCATATGAAAATAAACTTCACATGAGAAATGTCATCTTTTTGACAAATGCCATAACATTTCAGGAAAGCCCCTTGCGCCCACTGGCAGACTATAGATTGGGTAGTGGTGCTTTTGATGTCTCCATACAGAGGATCATAGCTCAGTGACACACCCTGCAGACCAGTGCTGGAGTCTGTGCATTACTGGTTTTCAATATAAGAAAACACCCCGCAAGGGATACAAAAGCTTGCTTTTGGGGCACTTAGGACACAGGGGTTTGCGCTGGGTTTCCGCAGTGTCCACTAGCCTCAGCTTCTCATGATTTCTCTGTTACATCGAGGGGGATTTCCCTAACTGTGCAAGTGACCATGACTACACAGAGTCCTCCGATGTCATGAGAAGAACAAGGGGCTCTATTCTTTACATCTCCCAGGAGGTATGAGCCCCTTGTGCTATCTTTTCCTGCTCCTTAGGTGATGAGGACATTCGGAGACAGACAGAAGGTATATTCAGAGAAACGTGGGCCTGACTTCACTATGGTGCTGAGGTGTGAGGTTCTGTGTGAGGTGTGAGGTTCTGTGTGTGGGTCAGGACTGTTCAGCTTGAGAGGCAGGAATGCTGTTAATGAAGCCCTGTGTAGGAGGGCCCACCCCTGCCAGGGCAGTTTTGCTCTCTACTCACTCTGCATTACTGATACCATGCTGGGCCACCTCTTGTCTGCAGTAATGTTATGAAGGGTAACGCCATCCTGTCTTCCAGTCAAACCACAGCCTCCATTCAATCTGACTGCTGTGTTCTCAGAGGGTTACAATATTTCCTGGGAAACCATCTACCAAAACTCTCCTTCCTACTTTTTGAATGACGAGTTGGAATATCAGCTGCGTTATAAGAGAAGGACTGACACTTGGGAGGTGAGTGAGTTGTCAGTTTACCATCAAGTAGCATGGACCAGCAAAGAGGAGGCCAGCACAACCAGAACAGGAGTGCTGGTGTGGAAGGGGGGGGTTCATGGCTTAGAAAAGGTGTCTCTTTGCTTGTCTGGACTGAAGAGAGGCAAAACTGAAAAAAGAATTGAGAAGCAGAAGCTGTTTGAGAAGTACTAGACCTGTGGGGAAGGCTGATAGTTCATTTGCTTCTCATGCTCTCCTGCATGGAAGGATCCCCCAGGGCCCCACGTATCTACTGACCAGCCAGAGGATGGCCTTATGGAAACAACAGGAAAGCAGAGGAGATTTACTTTGCAGGGCTCATCACTGTGCAGCAGTGAGAGTAAGGTGGGAACAGTTCTGTCCAGCCCTGAGTGTTTGGTGTTTAATTGTTCACAGACTCAGAAGACTAAAGCTGTCCATGAAGATAAACGGACACTGGTGATCCTGCAGTGGGAACTCCAGATGAACACTGAGTATGAGTTCCAAGTGAGAGCCAGACCTCGAGAAGACAATGGCTACCATGGATTTTGGAGTGAATGGAGTCTTCCGCTGATGTTGAAAACCAGCCCTGCTGGTACATACTACCAGCTCTCCTTGCCCTTCCAGTTGGTCCAGTGTCAGAGAATGCTTCCAGAACTCTAATCAAATCTAATTCATGAGAACAAATTCTGAATACTCTAGTAAAGATAGGCATGTTTGCTTTGCTTACTGAGTGCATGAACCCCAGGCCTGGGGTGACACATGCTGTCTGTATTGACCTTCTCACTGTGCTGCAAAGCCCACCTTACAGCATGGTCCATGGGAAGAGGGTTTGTTGGGGCTGGCTGTAGGTTTGGGTGCCACAGCAGGAGCACAGCCTCTACCTTCTTTTCCAGCATCAAATGTCCACGGTCCTGCTTGCAGCTTTCTGAAGTGGGGGGATATCTAGTAGAGGTGCCTCCGCTGCTGGGGCTTAGTGTTGCTTTCAGCTGAGAGGAGGAGGGATCCTGCTCTCGGGGATGAGTTCCGTGTCTGGAGTCTGATGTTTGGTCATGCTGGGGATGGGTGTTTTGTTTGGTAGCCACTACTCTCACTGCGCAGGAGGTGCACAGTAACGTGCACAGGTGTACACTGGTGCTTGTCATGGTGCAACAGAGGCCATGCAAATAAGGAGCCTTTGTTCAAATAGAGCAGGGCAGGATGACTGTGTCATCAGCAGCATGTACTGAGCTCCCCTCCTCTTGCTGATCTACAGCTTGATCCTAAGTATTACGTGGTGCTGTGGCAGCAGGGTCAGGATCTGTTTGCTAAGGCTTATCAGAGTTCTGGGTCTCAAAGGTGCTCCTTTCCGTCGCAGGGGGAGAGCAGCCAACAAGCACTCATATAGTCAACACCTTTTCTTCACATGTCTCTGGCCAGCTGCACTCTGTTTTCACTTCATGGATCATCCATCGAGGTGTTCCTAAACCAGGAGGAGTCAAAAACAGCTGGGGTCTTTGTAGCAGGGAGTTGTCCTGCCCCAAGCGTGTTGGCTGTCAGTCTGTGGTGCAGCGAGGCCATAGAGCACCTGATGCACTGCTGCTGTCATTGATGTAGCCTTCTCTGAGCATCCTCATTCAGACCTGGCGTCTGGAGTGCTGGGCCTCAGGTCACAGCCTCAGTGTCCCCAAGAGAAAGTCTGGGGTAGAAATTGAGGGTGTCTCCTCACCATCTCCTGCTTATTTATTGACCAGGGTAGAAATGCAAGGTGAGCGTGAATGACTCTCTCTCTTTCTCCAGCAGTGACACAAAGAGCAGGCATGGGATGGCTGCTGCTGTTCGGTGTTGTGGCAGTCACTGCCTCAATCGCAACATTTCTGGCCAAACAGCGGAGGTAAGAATGCCGCAGGAAGCTGGAGTAAACGCACCTATTCTGTCTCACTAAAGATGGGGTGTTCACATGCTGCCTTCTTTGCATCTTCTATATCCATCCATGGACACAGCTATGGGCCTGTGAGGGCCAGCAGAGTATGGTGTCCACCTGGTGGTACTGCCAAGAGCGCCTTGTTTTCCCTGGGGCTCTGCTGCCATTCAGCTGGCTTGGAGAAGAGGGTGGCACATGGAGACTGAGCAGGGGCCACACAGCCTCCTAGGCTGTTCCCCTGGTCCTGTCTGGGCTCTGCGGTTGCCAGGTAGGAGCAGTAGCCAGGGCTGGGCTGCCCCTTTCCAAAGCTGATGCAGGCCTCTCAGTGCAATCTGGGGGCCTCTCTCCTTTTTGGGGTGTTACATGCCCTTTGCAGAGGGTTGGGGTGCAATGCTGCCCCAGAGGACGGTGCTGGGCTGGTGCAGCAAAAGGGCTGGCACAGCCCACGGCCACAGAAAAAGTGCGTAGGGCAGAGTTCTGGCCTGTAGGTGTAGGCCATGAGCCAGCTCATCTTGAGGGGAAAAAGCATTTCCAGGAAGGCAAAAATTGGAACCTCTTTCCTTAGTGTGAGTATTGTGCACACAAGTCCCGAGGGCTGAGGCCCCAGCTCCTCTGAGGTTCACGAGAGGCCATTAGGTGGCTCTGACAGCACAAGGCGTTCTTGGATCCTCAGTCGCTTGCTGACTTGTGAGGCTGAGCAGGAGGTTTCAGCGGCTTGAATTGGGTCTGGAGATGCCTTGCTTTGCCTCTGTAATGCGTGCTTAACCCCGAAGCCTTTCTCTTTTCTCTTCCAGCTTGTGGAAGAAGACGGCTTGCATCCCAGACCCTGCTGCCTTTTTCAAACCTCTTTACCTGGTGCATAATGGAGATTTCAAGGTATAAATGGCTACACAGTCGAGTGGAACACGTGACAAAGTTAAACTAAACGGTCCATCATGCTATCCTGGGCAAGGGATTCTCATCAGGGCAGTGGGAGGGGGAATTTATCTCAAGGGAATGCCAAATGGCTCCGGGTATTAGGACCAGAGCTCTCCAGTGTCTATTCTGTGCCACAAAGGCATTTGTCATGTTTGCGCTGCTTATTCCCTATAGGTGCTGTCTGAGTGGGTGAGCTGAGCTCGTATGTGATCTGTGAAGCCTGGGAACCTGAAGGGAGCGGACAAAGGGATACCAGGACAATAACTGGGAATTTTCCAAAGCTCCAGTCCCATGCTGCCATCAAGGCCATGGAGCAGACCTCAGTGTAGAGCCAGATCTCTCACTCCAGCCTCTGCAGTGACACGAGCTCAACATTAAGCCTTGTAGTTTTCTCTGAAGAGTCACTCATACAGACAATAGCTAGGTGTGTCACCCTGGAAAAGGTGGCTAGAGCTTTGGGAGCAAATAACTGCTGTCTGATAGTACAGTGCAGCTGCCTCGCTATGAGGGAAGTGGCTTTGAGTAACTTTACCTAGCCCTCCCAAATTCTCTTCCCATTTAACACCAGCCAAATTGGCTCATGTGACAAAGTGATTTGTGAAGACTGCAAAGTTTTCTGGAGTTCTCAGAATACAAAAGTAGAAGCGTATTGAGCATCCATAAATAATCATTGTATTAAGCTGAAGAGCAACTCACAATGCCATTATCAAACCGTAAAATTGCTGGCATGTGAGTGCAGACATCACTGCCTCTTTCTGAACAAGTTCCTGTTGTTACAGCAGCACTGACTGGAGACACTTCAGTGTCTGCTTTTTGTTTCTGCTTTTTCTTAGACCCTCTGGGAGACGGACACCAGCTGGGCCCTACTGATCCTCATGTACTTTCCCAGGGCTGCACAGCTGATGTTTGCAATTAGGTTGAGCAAGTAGTCTTGGATGGGAGCTGTTCTAGCTGAAGCCTGCAGTGACTGTCTCCCTTCTTGCCTTCCTCTTTCAGCTCTATTATGGCCTCCCACATCTGTACCAGAGGGGTGCTTGCATCCTCTTGTGAGGCAGGTGGCCCTGGTTTCTCTTGGGGAAAGGAACCAGGACCAGGTGGACGTAGTGTGGGAATTCCTGGGAGTCATGGGCTAGTGCTCACAGCAGAGGTGAAAGCACCCTGCATGCCAAGAGGCATGCTCCTCTCTGGGTGAAGCCATGGAGTTCTCTGTTCTGTGGGAATTATATTCCCGCTAGCTTCTAGTTAGGCAGTTCAGTGCTGCTGGGAAGGGAATGAGCCTCAGTTGCTAAAGCTGAGTGAGTTCTTAATACATTTGCAGATGAAAGCAGCAGTTGCCCACACAGCCACAGCAAAACATGCACAGGCAGGGGGTGTCAAGAGGATGTGGTGACATCACTAATATGTGAACAGACTCATCATTTTTGCCTGGCAAGGAACCAATTGATATAGGGCTCATTCAGTTGCATCCTGCCTGCATCAGAGCAAGGGGTTAGGTTATGTCTGTGAATAATGATCAGCAAATTACAATAGTAACGCTCTGCCAACAACAGTCCTGGATTGAGTAGGAAGCAGTGAAAATGTTAAAAGAAAAGTTGTGACATAAAAAGAGAAAGGAAAACAGAGGAACATTGTTTACTCTTGTGTGTACATGGGTCCTTTGGTTCATATTGGGTGGGAATTTGCAAACTGTCAAGAGGGAATAGGAAATAGTCTTCCTGCTTAATTCTAAGAAAGAGATTTCCTGCTGTTTCTTCAAAGAGCGTTTTGCACCTTACGTGCCTTTCTGTCCATTACAGCTTTGATTAGTTCTTTGTAGCTTAGGTTGGAAATAAATTAAAATAGTGGTGCTTCCTGCTGTAATGAAGACTTCCATGCTCTGTGTCAGAGGGTAATAAGCTGCGTCAAGCTGTTCTCTTCCCAAATACTTTGCTCATGTCTAGTTACAGTGAGTGCAGTTTGGGACAGGAGGCTGATACAGTTGAGGCAGTCTGAAGGCTGTGGCAACACCCAGCTCTCATGCAGCGCTCTGTCGGAAGCCTTCACAGTGTTTATGAAGCTCAGCATAGTTACCTATTTTATACGCAGCAGAAAGCAGTGCACTTGGCTGAGCTGTGTCAAGGCTCTTCTATCAGGCGAGTGTCAGACGTAGCAGAACCAAATCTTGAGTCTGTGCTGTGCCCACCCTCTGGACTGCAGTATCCTCTAGTAGGACTTACGGGCATTCGCTAGTGGCACATGCCTAAAGTTTGCTGTGATCCGAGTGTCTGATTCTGTGACTTCTTCAAAAGAACAAACCTTTGTTCTTAGAGAAACCCCCAGGTGCCTTTACTCCTGGTATTGTGACTGAATGCAAGGGGCTTTTGACCTCGAGATAATACATGGCACAGGGCAGAATGTAATACTAATGGTGGGGCAAGATTCAATGTGTGGCACTCCCTAATCATCTGAGTAAGCATTACCTGCAGCAGGTGGTGGCTACAGCTCTTTGAAGTCCCCATCCCCTGCCTACCCCTGCTTCTTTCTCACTGTCATAGGAAAGGCTTATCTGGGGCATGGTTGCATAGAGAAGGTTGGGAGAAGCCTTGCCCTGACCCCCTTCCCAGGGAACTGAGGCGAGGGAAGTGACAGAGCAGGGCTACGTGTGTGCTGGAGGCAGATGCAGCACGTAGAGGAAGAGGGTGACCGTCCTTCCCGAGAGAAGCAGTGTCCAGGACAAGAGGGCAAGGGAGACTTGGTGGCTTGAGTTTGGACCTCTGGCTGATGCACAAAGGAGTGCTGCTGTGGGCAGTGGTGTTCTTTGCAGCACAGAGAACACTGCAAAGCTGCGCCAACCTCTCAGAGCTAATTATTTTCAACTACTTGAGTCAGTTCTCCTGCAGCTGTCTGTGTCTGGTAATAACAGCATCTCATACCCTGCTATTTTGGAGGAGTCGGTGATTTTGGAGTTTGACTTTGCCTCTAAAAGCATAAGAACTTCAGTCATTTGTGTGGAACCTCAAACCTGACGATACTAACCTCTCTCTCTCTCTCCTCCCCACCCCGCCACCCCGTATGTCCTTTCATGCAGAAGTGGGTTGGTGCATCCCATAAGAAAGTGACCCTCGATTTCTTTGAATGGGGGATAGTCCTTCCAGAAGTCCTAGAAGTTTACACCATGCGTCCTTCCAACAGCACCTCCCGGGAGGAGCTGCGTGAGCTGAGAAAAGATCTGCCTTGCGGGCCCTGTGTGTCTTGCCTGGCTGCCCCAGGTTGGGACGGGCAGCCTGTGCTGCCCGGTGCGAACAGCAGCAGTGGGACTCAGGACCAGTCCTACGGGCATTTGTCCATTGAGACTGTGACTGTGGCTGATGAATTTACACCTTGTAACTGCCAGTGCAACTGCAACCGTGTGTACAGGGGACACGAGCATACCGTGGAGGAAGACAGTAGTGCTGGAGAAACTGGTTACCCCAAGGTTAACGTTGATGATGACGAAGGAAAGACATCCAGTGACTTGCATCTGGCTGACCTGAGCACACAGGACAAAATACTTGCTTCGGGCTCTGTGTCCACAGACCACCTGAGGAGTACAAGTGTCCCAGCCTGCCAGCAGGTAGAAACAGCTTTAGAAGGAGGGATGGGGAGCATCCTAGAAGCCCTTTGCTTGCAGCCTAATCAGTGGGATTTGGGAAATCCAGGTTGTCTACCTTCTCCTGATGGTGAAAGTGTTTCCTACAGTGAAGGCTCCTATGACTTCTTCCCTCATGTTGCGAGGCCTGGTGACAGTTACCCCATGATCTGCGTAGATTTGGACACTATCGACAGTGGCTTTGTGGACTCGGACTGTGGGAGCCCAGTTGACTGTGAATTCGAGCAAAACAGTCAGACCAACTGCGGGCCCATCCCTCTTGAGCGGGAGGGGGAGGACTTTCCACGGAGCTATGTCAAGCAGTGGGTCTCCTGTCGCTCTGACAGCCCTGTCAATGGGACACAGACAAACTGAGGGCCTGATGTTGCCTTGCAGAGTGTAGAGCCTTTTCCATATGGTGCCAGGAGCAAAGCCTTAGCAAAATTCAGAAGAGAAACAAAGTATAGTTTGCGTAAGCTCTATTGCACAAACCTGAAAACTGTTATGTCTGTAGAAATATATGCCTGTTTCTATTGCTGCTTACCCTGTTAATGTCTCAAACTGGATATGATTGATTTTTTTTTTTAAAAGAATCCTAGGTCAAACCCCCTTATAACGGCAGAAAAAGCAACTGTACCCTTTAGCTTATGTAGATGTGTAAATTTTTTTTACAGTAACCTTATGAAGAGTACAAAACTTTAAATTATTTTTCCCTGGTATTCTCACATGACTTGAGAGTTTGGATGTACATGGAATCTTGAAAGCATAACCCATGGCAAGTGTGTGTGTTACATTGAAGTTCCCCTACCCTTTCCAAACAACACAGATGGTGTTATTGTTCCTACTAATATTTTTGGCTCTTTAAACCCAGCTGTAATAGTTAGTTAATTTTGGAGGGTCCCAGCCTTCTCCATAGGGTATGATCAAAAACAATTCTCATATGATCATCACAGAATTGTGTGTCCAAGAGACCAAACACAACTAAGGTTTCAGAAAGACTTTGCCTTTCCAGGTGGAGTCTGCAAATGAAAAGTCTCCAAAATGCACAAAATTCCAGAGAAACTCGCTACCAGGGCTTTCTACTGAATCAGCATCTCTCCCAGCATTTTCCAAGCACATTAACTGAAACACTGAGCAGCTTTTAGAACTATGCAGAAATTTCAGAAATGTCCTACGTGGATGTGCCTGCAACTCCATCTTCTGCCTTGGACCTGGGCTGCTGCAGTTAACAGGTCAGTAGCACAAAGCCTGAGCAATTTCTGCTAGTGAATAAAGACAACCATGAAACTGCTGTTTAAGCTGTAACTGAATATGTTTCCACCTGACATCTCTGTATCTCTGGGTTTTTTTAGGATAATTTTCTTTTAAAATTACTGTAATACTGATACTGAATGTGGAGACCTACATCTTACGTAGGCATAGTGCTACTAACCCCTGGGCTGCTTGGCTCCAGAAGATCTTATACCGAGAGAACCTTTACAGTGAATGATATATATGTTTCCAGTGTGGTAATTATCTGTTGTGGCTGTGATACCAATAAACTCTCCTCCCTCTCCCCATCTCTTACCCAAGACTTTAGCCAACCCCAGAGCCCTCTAAACAAGAGGGAGCACTATCATGAAGATAAGCTGTTTCTTCCACAGGTGAGTGCTGGGAGAGTTTTTCTATGCATCCAGATCCCTGGTTTGATTGTTCAGAACAGCCAAGGTCTCTGCTACTTTGATTTTGAACCTACCGGGCTTAGCTCTGCCCGTGTTGTAATTACTCCCTGAATATACCCCTAACACAGGGGCTTCCTGGGGGCTGCTCCAAGATACCACTCTTTTTGCTTCCTTCCCTTCTTATTTTCCATTTTTCTTGTCATCTTCCGAGCTAAGCCGTGGGAGGTATTGTCTTAGGGTGCTTATGCACCCTCCCTGCTGTGCTGCAGGTACCCGGCCGGCCTTCCGTGGGGCGGCAGAGGATGGAGCTCGCTCCGCTGCCTGAGCTGCGCCCGCCTCACGCTGGGCTGCAAGGGCTTATTTAGGTTTGTGCTGATGTGTGCTGGGCAGAAGTATCGCCCATGGCCTGTAATACAGCCTTCTGCAGCTTCATCCTGCACTTATTTGCACTGCAGAAACTACCTTGTGGAAACTGGCCCCAGGCTGCTTAAGGGAGGAGGGGAAAGTTGCCTATCTTTCTGCGGCCCTTTTACATCTCGGTTTATCGTGCTTCTTGTTTCTGTTAGCATCATTGCCCCAGAATGCTGAAGGAGCTGTTTCTGTTACTGCGACACAATCTAGCTGCACATCTGGAGAAGGTGGTGGTTTGGTGCTGTGCTGGGCTAGAAGTTGCCTCTGGTTACCCTGGGAGGCAAACTTCGTGGGCAGAGAAGAGCTTGCTTTGATATGCAGCATAAGGTTATTAAAACAAGGGAGGCTGTTCCCTTTGAAGTAAGCTGTCACAATGAAACTTTTGGCCAATGAGTTGTTGACACTGTGGATGTGGAGGGTTTTGAGGGGTTTTGGGTTTATTTTTTCCTGTGGCTCCTAGCAGCAACCTGCAAATGGCCCTGACCTAGCCATATCTAATTTGGAAAATCTGTGTTTCCCCAGGAATGTCAGGGCCATTGTTAGAATTGCAAGTCCATATTTTGTTGGGTTTTGGGAGACCTCCCCTGCTCTCAAACAAGCTGCCTCTAAAAGGTCTCATTCCACCCTTCTGTGACCGCAGTAACCCACAGTGGCAGGTTCCTGAACACCAGGGAGAAGCACAGGAAAGAGTTATGATAATAGTGTGGTAAAGGTATTTGATGTTTAAGTGCTTGGCCAAGCAGGCCTGCTTAAAAGAACAGAGTTGGCAATAGGCTGCCTAAGCCCTTCACCGCAGGGGAATCTGCTCGGCCATTCCTGCCACGCTCAGGTAACCAGGGGATCTAACTTCAGCCCCCCTTGCAGAGGTGAGGTTAGTCGTGCTCTGAGCAGGGAGATGAGGTAGTAGGGAGATGCCACCACACCAGCCATGTAGGCAAAGCCCTTAGGTGGTTGTGGTCTGCTGCACTTTGCACAGTACTCGCCACCATCAGGGACGTGATAGCAGACTTAAGGTGTTGCACTAACGACTTAAGATGTTGTTAGGAGAACCGCGCTCTTTTACTGGGTGACTTGATGAGCAGAGGCTAGAAGGGAGGTCAAATCTCACAGATTCTTGAGTGACGGCACGATTGGCACACAGGAGTGGTCCTGGACTGTAGCACTGACCACCTGCTCTGATAGACTAGCAAAGTGCTCACTAGCCAAGCACAGAACCAGGTAGACACAGAAATGCCGGTTTATATGAGTCTATCTGAGGCTACCTCAGGCTCAAAAATCTGCATTACTGCAGAAGCCAAGGACTGCAGCATAGATAGAGCAAGTGCTGCATGTCCCAGTAGCTTCCACTGTAATGTGACGCTTCTCCTATTTACTATGTTTGCCTCTATAGTGGTCCAAAACCAGAGGAGATAGCAAAACAAACGCATTTGGTACTGGGCTCACAGTAGGCAAACAGTGGATGTCTATCCAAATGGAGCGCTTTGAACAAAAACGAACAACAAAAAAAAATTAACTTCAAGGTAGATGCAACTTGAAACAAATCACCTGGTGAGAAACACTGTTCACCTGATGAAAGCTAGTTTGGGGACAGGTGTAAATGGGTCCTAGAAAACATGAAAGAAGGGTCTGAGGGGGTCAGAGAGCAGGAGTTCAATTAGTTGTCTTTGGGCTGAGTGGCACTCAGGATATGGGGGAAGTATGGAAAAAGGCAACTCGTAGAGAGGTGTGATGTTCTTGTCAGAAATATTGCTCTGTATTTTGGAATAGTAATAGGGAAGGAAACTGAGGAAAGAAGTTTGTGCTTTGCTGTTTGAGCCAAACTGCTGCTGCACTCTTGTACTGATTTTTCTGTCTGCCCTGTAGGCAGAATAGGGTAAAAGCTGTGGGTCTTACACGGTTGCAGCATCTTTATGGTGACCTGCAGCAGTAGGCTGGGAAGATGCAGGGGTACAATTCGTCTCTACAGGAGACAAGATGTTTTCTGCTGCGGCAGGTGAATTCCAAGCATCTGGACAGTTCTGAGGCAGCAGGTGTTACTTGCTTAAAGGACATGCTGGAGGCTGCTTGCATTTTAGGGGCTTTCTGTTTCTGCTCCTGTTCAGGATTGTTGTAACTGTAAAAAGCACAGTAAACATTTAGATGGGTAACCATGGGGCCTCTTGGGAGTTGGCAGAGTCCCACTGGATGGGGAAGGCCCAGAAGCAGGTATTGGGAGAAGCACCATAACTCGGTCTGTAGTACCCGTTTGGAAATGTCTGTCTCCGTTTCTGCATGGCCCCTGCCTCCCTGTCTCATGGCCCCTAAAGCTAATACTGGCAGACTGTTATTCAGTCGGTCCTTTGCCTGCTTCTCTCTTCCCCTTCCCCGGCACTAGACCCATGTAACGGGACTGACTTGACGGATCCTGGCTGTAAGGCTACCACTGCGGCACTGCAGCTGGGTATGGAAAGATCTGTTCCTTGTACGCTCTAGGATTTGGACATGGAAGTGCTGCAGTGCTTGTTTGCCTTTGCTTCCAGAGCTGCCTCTTTGAGGATGGTGCAGCGGGAGGCTCTGGAGGAAGCACAGGACTCGGCAGCTCGGGGATCCTCTGGCATCTGAGCGCAGCTGGGCAGAGGGCTGGGATGGAAGCGTCTCACCTCACATCTAGACAGGGCTAGGAAACAGCTTTAGGTCACTTAGAGAGCTCTTCTGTTGGCCTTTTTTTTTTAATACAAATATTGCAAGAAGGTACTTTTATATCCAGCAAATTACTTGGCCTTTTAAATGTTAACCCTTTAACATCAATTCCTCAGCTACTCCATCACTAATGAGTAATTGCAGATGCAGCTACTTTAACTCAATCTGATAATCTGAGAAGTTTTTTATTGGTTCTTGAGATTATCTTTAAAATCAGGCACATTAAGCTCTGCTTTATTATGCCGCTGCTGCTACTGCCTGATCATCAAACCACACAGCCTAAACTATCAAGGGACAGAAGCAGAACGAAAAGTGAAGTTTCCTTTGAGCTGGTAAGACAGTCTAACATATTTCTGTGCTATGCCTGCCAGTAAAAAATGATGGGATACGTCTACTGAACCAAGATATTGAAAAATAATTTCTTTTTACCTAAATGTGGAATTCTCTACTGTTTCTTGTATTAGGAACCTAGAACAAGAAAATCACCAGAAGAGTCTTTGCACTTCTCTTCTGCTATCTTGCTGAGCACAAAATGACACTATTGTGTTAAGTCTGATAGGGATTGTGCTAGAGAGAAGCACCATCTAGAACAAATGATTTGTAGGTACTCTTCCCTGACTGAAACAGGTGAATGTAAATGAATCCAGTCAAAATAGCCCTTAATATTTGGGACTCTGCAGACAAAAAACTGCTTTTTTAAATGTATGTATATATATATGTGTGTGTATGAATATCGCCTTATTGCAATAGTCATCCTTTGTAGCAGCTTTTTTTCAGCCTCTGGGAACCAAGTCTGTCAAATCCAAAAGGACGTAGCTGTTTGTGAGCATCAAATTGTGGAAAAACAGCTCTCCAAAGATGAAGGGGGGAAAAAGACTGGTTATATGGAGTTCTGTCTGATAATCTATGCAGATGAGGAAATCCTACTACTATTTCCTTATTCTCCAGCAGTTGACATGCTGATCATGTGAGTCTACTATCTGCACTTAACATCCTTCTATCAGAGGTGCTTAGAGGGCTAGGTATTCAGGAGGTAGATAATCTATCGTTAATTTTTCTCAAAGGACCTACAAAATACTTTCTTGTAGGCAGGGATGGTTGAAGGAGTCCCCACGATAAACAGCCACACTTAGTAGTAGCACAATGGATCACTCTGGAGGATGTGCACGTGGGGCTAACGTTAACAGGTGGAGGGATGCGCGTGTTGGTACAGACGTGCTATTGCTGTCGCTGCTTTACTTCATAGGTGCGAGTCGGTGTCCTGCCTCTCCTTAGTGCATTTTGGTGCTGCCTCTGGAGGAGGTTGAAGCGAAGGAAGGGATTATGGCCAAGGGAGGGCAGGTCATCTATGGCTAATTGCCAAGGTGTAAGGAGTGGAAACAGAGCGTTCAAGGCTTCAGGTCTGCTGTGCCTGCTCCCACTGTGCGGCACTTGTATCTTGCTATGGGACGGAGAGTGAGCAGAGGATGTTTGGGAATAAATCAGAGCCTGAAGCTTCTGACTTCCTCTGAGATTTAGGTGAGCATAGCAGACCATATGCGTGAGCTGCAACAAGAAAAATTGCACTGACAAAACAATCCACTCTGTATAAAGTCGACGGCAGAGGTGGAATAGAACCTAAGAGCCCTGGCTGTCTGCTGTGGGCTGGCATATAATAACGCTACGTGTATCAAAGGGTACTCAAGCATGTTGAAAAATCTTATGCACACATCTCCACATGAAATTGTCGCTCATGCTCTTGTATGACACCTCAATTTCACGTTTTATCAGGCCTTTGTGAAACTGATCTTGTCTGTCTTGTAGTCATCCAAAGGTCCTTTTTTGTGTCTGTCACTGAACCCATTACATTTCTCTATGCAATTCATCTATCTCCCTTTCCCTATCACATCAAACATATCTTCTTGTCCCCACTTTCAAAGTCACCGACAGCCTCTCCTTGTCCTCTTGTCATCTCTCACTTCTGTATCAGGAAGTCAACTCTCTCTATGATTCCACCTCCTGCTAGATCATCAAATCAACTCCTCCTAACCTTCCTCCATGCTACTGCTTACATACTGAAGGTGCTGCCTACAACTGTCTCCAAGAATGAGGCTGCGGTAGCTCAAGTCTCTCAAAGCTCTGCTTTGCTGAGCTGTTAAAACCCAGATGATATCTAGGCTACTCACATGCTGAGACTATGCTGACACCTTCTTGTATTACTTCATCTCTCAGTGGTATCTACCAAATAATTTATTTTACCCTGTAGATTCTTAAAAGCAAAGGCTATCTTTATCGTGTGTTGTACTGGACCCCGAATGTGGGGGTTAGCCAGAACTCTGAATATGGATTTCTGTTAATACAAACAGATACAGCAATAACAGTTGATCACTTGTCTTTCTGTTGATAAGCAGTTGAAAGCATTTGGAAAATCTGTGTTGTACGAATTCTGGTTAAAATGACTTGAAATTACTTTTGGGAAATGGAGGCAGCTGATGGAACCACAGGAGGGGAAGGGAAAGGCATGGCTGCAAGGCCTTGTTTCCTTGAGCAGATAACAGGCAGAAGAACCCTGTCCTGGAAACGTACAGAAAGGATGGAAACACCATTGCCACCAGCTTGACACCACCTGGGAACTCTATGTCACCAAATCAGCTCCTGGTGCTGAACCAGCACCTGGATTGGTGGCAGCATACCTGGTGCATCAGTTCAGGGCTTTCTCTCAGATGTTTGGTCTCTTTCTTTCCTGCAGAGTTGAGGGGGTTCTTCTCCCATCCTCTGACACCTCCCACACCCACAGTTTTCACGGGGCTTTTCTGTCTTCACCCACAGCTCAGCAGTGTTGAAGAAACTGGGTGTTAGAACAACAACAACAACAAAAAAGCATCAAGCAGCCTGGCTAGGAATTTGATTTGTCTTCCAGTCCCCCAGCTGCTGTAATGGTGCCTTTGCTGCGAGCACTGGATATAGGGCATGCCAATGAGACGTTGCCTTGCAGTGCTGCTGGCACCTTTTCGGTTTCTGCTTGTTTCCTGGCTTGGTAATCTACTTCCTGCTTTCCTCCTGCTGCAGAAAGAACTGGCAGTGTTCAGAGATGATGGTCACTGGGAAGAATGATGAATGCCTGTGTGATGGGTTGACCCTGGCTGGACGCCAGGTGCCCACCAAAGCCGCTCTATCACTCCCCCTCCTCAGCTG
>JANZLQ010000064.1:20121765-20143738 GCA_026212715.1 Elanus axillaris
TACCAATGCAGAACACAGCACTATGAGGGCTGCTATGGGGAGAATTAATTCCATCTCAGCCAGACCCAATACAGCCTGCCATGTCACCAAGAATCCCTTCACCCATCCATTCTTGCTGAGATTGAAATGTGCTTTTGCACTTGCCACATTTTTGTCCCATTCTGTGTCTGGCTGCTGTCCAGCACCAAGAGGAGCTGAGGTCTGAACTGACTGTGTCTATTTTCATAGAATCGTAGAATTGTTTAGGTTGGAAAAGGCCTTTAAGGTCGAGTCCAACCATCAGTCCAACACCACCATGCCCACTAAACCATGTCCTGAAGTGTCACATCTACACGTCTTTTGAACAGCTCCAGGGATGGTGACTCCACCACTTCCCTGGGCAGCCTGTTCCAATGCCTGACAACCCTTGCAGTAAAGAATTTTTTTCTAATATGCAATCTAAATTTTGCTACATGGCCTATCAGAACCTTCATATTGACCTACATAAAAGGAAGAGAATTTCACCAAATTGGTCATTTTCTTCTGGGACTTGCTAAGACGGTTCCTCTGCGGTCAGGCTGGGCTATCATCAGCCCAAGCTGCCTTAGGGTAGTGTTGCAATTCTTTTCTCACAGCTGAGTGACTTGAACCAGGTGGGAAGCACAGTGAGTATGAAAGAAGAGAAAAGGCATCGGAGCATCTCTAGGATTCTAGCAAACAAAGTTAGCAGCTATTTTCTTGCAAGGCCAAACTCATTGCAAGCATCAGCAGGCATTAACGACCTCATGAATATGTCTCTATGCTTGCAATTAGTATTTCCCCTGAATGCTACAAAATGCACAATTATTTCCTTTCTTTGTAAATGGGAAGTGTCTGGCGGTTACTGAGACGTGATAGGGCCTGTTTGTGAACCAGCTTTTTAGGATGCGCTATAGGTTTACCTTTGCAAGGCTGAGGACTGCCAATGTTAAGCACTCTACCATGGTTGCTGTAGGATAGACAATTATAACTAAGTCCTGCACCAATTTCATGACTTCCATCCAAGTGAAAGATTTTTTATTTTTATTTTTTTAAGATACCTAAACTATAGGCTACAAGTCTTGGATCATAGGTTCAGGCAAGAGGTTCCAGCAATAAAGATAGTTTCCCTTTGTACAAATTCTGCACTTTGTTTCTGCCTAATGGTATCTACCTCCAGTACCCAACTACTGGATTCTTTCCATCTTTCTCTAGTAGATTTTAAAAAACCCCAAACAAACCAGACTTTTTTCCTACCTGAAATAATCTTCCCATGTAAGATACTTATGGCTGGTGTGAAATTACTACTTAGCCTTTCCTTTGGTTAAGTTAAAGAGATTTAGGTGGTCTTTAGTTGCTCATTTCTGAGGAAAGTTATCCAGGATTAAATCATTCTTATAGACCTTTTCAGAACTATTTTCATCTTTCCAGCAACTTTTGTTTAAAGCATGGATCCCAACAGGACAAATGAACTAATAATGCTGTTATGAATGCTACATGTAGCCGCATTAGCACTTCTTTTAATTGATATGGATCCACAGTCTGTGCATTAGCTCCTCTAATTGCATTAATGTACGGCAGAATCTCATTCAGCTGGTTACGCGCTAATTCCCCAAATCATTTTCTGATAAGCCTTTCACAACTCAGTGTTCCACAGCCTACTTAGGACTAACATTCATGGCTCCTAACACACAAATTTGCATTTAAACATGCTGTATTTGTTTCCAGGTGATGTGGGGAGCCAGGAAATGTCTGTCATGTTTCAAACATTGCAGAACTGAACAAAGAACTTCTTGTGGCGGGGGGTGGGGTGGAGGCATGGAGTTTCTCAAATTAGTAGCAATCACCTGGAAATATTCTGGAAATATATCTTGTCCAATGTTTGTTTGTGTGCCTGAATAAGTTCTTGTAAACACATGTATAATTCTACTTAATGCAGCTCTCTCTATTCCATATTTAGTCAGTCTTACCGTGTTTATCACAGGGATCGTATGCAACCCTGATTAGAATGATAAGCAGGAGAGGCTTCATGCCTCCCAGCCTCCCTCAGCTCAAATCAGCTAATGGTGACGCTTCCTCTCAACCCCCACTCTGAAGGAGGTCTGCAGCAAAACAGGATATTTACAAAAAAACCATAAATGAAGAGGTGGTGATGTGGAACCCAGAAAGATTCCTTTTCTCTTGATCAGTTTTTGACACCTTGTAATTATTTTACTATTTAATTCAGAAAATGGATACCATAAGCAGGCATAATTGTAGGAAAGGTGTTGATATGTGGATGCTGCTGTCTTGCTTTGTGAAATCTGGAGTCCAGCTCCTGCTACTGTAGCCATCGGATCATGTAATCGCTTCTGTAAAACAATCCTAATAATTGAAATACCACAATCCTTGCTAAGCCTAGGCTCTTTCTCACCCACTCGTATTCAAGACTACTTCAGACCCTTTGTTGGTTAGAAAACACAGTCTTCCTCTACAGCCAGGCCACACTCATTTGGTCTTGTGCTAATGCTGTACTTGGTGCTTCTCCCTCCCTTTTCCCCTGCTGCTTCTGAAAGAGATCATAACCCCTGGCAAATATTGGTTGCTTTTTTTTCTTTTTCTTTTTTAGCAACAACTAAGCCAAGATCTTTCAAACCAAATCATTCTCACAGTCCCTCATTACCCCAGCCCTAGAGCTCAGTTCAGTGTCCATGCTTGTCAAGCAGTGCAAACAGCATTCCTCCAATATTTTTTGAGTTTTTCAAGTAACTGTTTTTGTCTATATTTATTAGTGGTCTCTGTCTACAAACTCGCTCCATCTTTTCTGAGTTTCAGGGTGAGTCATGGGCTCCTTAGAGCAGCACACTGCCTGCAGAGGTGCTGGGCTCATTTGCTGCATTAAGGCAATGGCAAATATTGCAAACTGAAAGCATCTTTAAGAAACACTGTATATTGCTGAGTAGATCAGGTCAGGATTCTTCATATTAAACTTTGTTTGCTGGAAAATCATAAAATTAGAGAATTTTAATGAAAATATCATTTAAAATGAAAATGTCATCAGGAAAGACTTCACAGAATGGAATTTCTGGTTAAAAAGAGGGAGGAGTCCAGCATAACCTTGTAGAGAAAACGTGTTCCTTATTGCAGAAGATATACTTCAAATATCCTTACACAATCCTTCAGTAGATTAGGTAATGACTTGGCCCTAAGCATTCTATATCCTAAATGAGTGCTTTGACCAGGAGCTTATCAGCTATTCCCTCTGTTTATGTCTTTTGGAGTTGTTTTTTTCTTTTTACAGCAATGAAATACTTATGAGAAGGAAGTATGATCCCAAGATTCCCACACTGCAGATGAGCAACTAGGTTATCTGCCTGGAATTTTAGCTTCTGTGTGTGTTTGTGTGTCTGAGAGAGAGATAAAAACTATGTTAGGTCTTTATTTTGTTCAGATACAAAAAGGGTGAATTTCTAAAACAAAAGATCTGTAGGCTAGAACAGTTTTTGTTCCTGACCTCGCACCCTTTCACACTAGCTCACGACAACTCCAAGCGGCTTGAAGAAAGGCTCCCTCAAAAGTTTTGTGATACCAGCAGGACAAGCAAGTGTTCCTCTAGCGAAGAGAAACGGGAGGTGCAGAAAACCAGTTACTCAATTCCCTCAAGATAAAAAAGAACCATCATTAAAGGCAGGCAGCAGTGTTTGTGGTGTAGGTGGCTTTCAGCAGGTGACTACTGGTGGTGGACAAGCTTATGAAAGAAAAACACATTGAAGCCTTGAATATGCAGAAGTTTTGTCTGGTCCAGGAGGCCCCTGAGCTGCAAGTATCTGGAGGCTGAGAATGTTCTCAGAGAAGAACATCTATGCTTCCTCTATTGCTACGGTTTTCTCTAAGCATCTGGTTTTGGTTACAGTAAGAAATATGATACAGGGAAACATGAACATTTGTTCCAACCCACTGTGGCTCTTTACTGCTCTTAAAATGTCATAAAGCAGATGCCAAAAAATGCAGGAAGAGGAAAGACAGAACCTCCCCGCCCCTGATAAAATGGCAGAAATTAAAGATTTCCTTTCAGACAGCTGGTGCTTTAGATTCCTGCACAAAGTACTGTTTACTGCCATGAGAAGAGTTCCTATAGAAGAAATAACACAGCTGAGTTGGTGCCCTGTCTGACAGAGTCGAGGTCAGCTTATGTCAGGGCTGGCAGAAGCATTGTAGCTAAAGCTTCAGCCTGCTGGTACAAATACTGACAAAACTGCTTCTAACAATTATTCCCTTTTAGACACTGTCTGGAATGGGAGGAGATGTGCGGCAGCTGGGCCTCCAGCTGTGCATCACTGCTGTGCTGCTCTTTGGCGGAGGAAGAGGGACAGGTATGGCATCGGGAACAGGTCCCCTGTGGGAAGAGAGGGACATGCACGTGCTCATTTTTCGTTCACAGACCCTAAAGTACACAATGCAAGATCATGTCGCTGCCCTTTCCCAGGAACCAGGACAGCTGGCCGGCAATGCCAGGCCTGGGGAACTGGGCACACAGGGGACAAACTGGGCAGCAGAAAAAACGCAGCCACTGCCCAAGGTCCCTGCCCTAAGATCTCGCACTCGTCTCCTGCCGTGGAGCGCAGTAGGAGAGAGGAAGCACGTCACAAGGAAGGGTAGATGAGGTGTCAGTAAAGGAAGCACTAGCACATAATGCATTTGATATTCCAAGCAAGGCTTCACCAGGTGATGTGCGAATGCAGCTCTGGTCTCCTTCCTCTGCAGAGCTCCCTGGCAGCCTGAGCTGCCTCAATAACTACGTGACGACCGTGAGCTGCACGTGGGCAACGGAGGAGCCCGTGGGCGACGGACCTTTCCACCTGCATTTCACCAAGTAAGAGCTGCGCACCAGGAGCTGTCCGTGGTGGCCCTGGCGTGGACAGGAGAGCGCAGGGAAGCAGAGATGGGTCTGGCTGTGGGCTTTGTCCCCTCCACAGCAGGAGACCTGTGGCACAGCTAGCCCTGCCACCGTCGGATGCCTTGGGAGCTGCTCCCTCTGCACCCTTTTGTGGGCCCACAGCCCTGGGGGTGCAGCAGAGGTCTAGCACACGCGACTGCGTGATGCCGTGTTGGCTCAGGGCAGTCTGTCCATCCGTCTGTCCGGTGTCCCTGTCAGGCAGGGGCCTCTTGGCACAGAGAGCCTTCCCATCCCAGCCTCCGCTCCCCACTATCTGGAGACTTCCAGAGCCCATCCCACAGGAAGCTGCCCAATCAATTTCTAACCACTTCTTGACTTGTTGCCTAGAAATTAAACCCCTAGTGGTTTAAATTAGTTAATATATATACACACACAAAAGGATTTAGAAAGTCCTGTGAGATATAAGCTTTAATAACAGATTTATAGTATTATGTGAATAGTTTTTCCTCTAAGAGAAGAAATTGGGTGAATAGTTTGCTGGGTGATAGGATAATAGGCATTGTGATATGCTAACTTGAGATGAATGTGGTTTAGATTATATAATAATGTTGTCTTGACTACCAATAACTAGTGAACTATTACATGAGGGTAAGCCACGCTGGCATTAGATGCTTTATATATTCTGGTAAGGTTAAGTCAAGAACGGCCTAACTCTTAATGACACTGGAGTTTACATCTATGAAAAAATGCCACGCTGATAAACTGTGGTATCCCAGTTTATTGTGGGGTCACATGCTACGTGAAATACTTGCTAATAAACAGCTAAATCAGATAATTTAGTAATAGAAGACTGCTCTTTGGAGCTATTACCCCAAGATGTTCTCTGTCATTTGTCCTGTTATGTTGTCCTGAAGCTTGTGACTATTAAAAAAACCCAAACCACCCACAAACAAACAACAAACCAACCTCTGACATATTTTGCTGTCAGTACTGGTTTGTTCATAGCAAAAGAGGCTTTAATGTACAACTTGTTAGCTCTGTGCTGTGCACTTTAACTGTCCACCCACTCCTACCTCCTACACCAAGCTGCTTTCCTGGCAGCAACACACAGCAGCCCTCTCACTTCCAGAGGGAGCAGGGGGCAGGTGCTGGGCTCTGCGTGCAGCTCCTGGGAGGTTTGGTGGTCCCAGCAGTGAGGTTATGAAGGCTTCTCCCTCCTCCCTCTTCAATCCTGCTGTCCAGCCAGCTTCAGCATTGCTTTCTCTGCTGTCTGCACTAAAGAGGTTCATGTTCTTCTAGAATGCGATGCTGTGCTAAGCTGCTACCCATCTTTCATAAACTGAAAAGCACTTAATCATATGACTTAAAAGAAACTTTCAGCCCTTTTATTCTTCTAGCCTCTGGTCAAAGGGCCACAATGCCAGCTGCAAACTGACTGCCGCAGAGAGCATGCAGAATCAGTACCACTGCACAATCCATCTAGCCAGCCAGATTTTGGAAACAGATGGCTATAAAGTCTCCCTCCAAGGCAACTTCTTTGGACATAATCACACGTACATTACCTTTCCAGAGTACAATCCCCGCAAGCACAGTAAGTATGAACCAGGGCAGCTGTGAGCTGAGGCTCTGCCTAGCAGCTTTGGGGTAGGTCTGATACGCTCTCTAACAAAGGGTGTTTCAAAGACAGCAAGTGAAAATAATGGAAACAAGCCCCACTACCCATCCCTGGAGAGTGCACTATGTGGACTTCATCAATAAGGATGCAGTCCCAGTGTCTCTCCATTCTGACTTTTCCAGGACTTCAGAGAGGGCTGGCTCTGGAGCACCTTTCACGTATACTTCTCATCTGTATCGTGTTTTCTTGTGCCATGGATAATGTACAACTGGACTGCCTGTATTGTTGGGTTTTTTTCCTAAGAAATGAAGTCATGAGGAATCAAAGTCATGGATCTAATTCAATGTCCCATGGCCTGGTACTTCAGAGAAATGCTCTAGTATCTGAAATCTCAGAGCCTCTCTGTGTTAGTGGTATGTTGGAAAAGCAGATTGTGACATCTGGAATGGTTCTTTGCTTGCAGGACTATCCCCGGGGCTATTTGAGTTATCATAAATGTATGTCCATTCCGTAGCTGTTCTGACCTACCCCGTAAGCTAATTCGGTCTACTGCTGGGCTTGGTATCACTCTTTAGACCCAGCTTTATCTTCAAATACTTTAGTCAGCCTAGTACCACGCATCTCCTTCTGTGGTGTTCATGTCCCAAATATTGTGAAAAAACCCTACCTCTCTGTTTGCAGTAAAACTCGATCCACCTTTGAACATCCAGAGCAACGCCACTGCCAGCAAGTGTCAGATATGGTGGAGTGTGCCTTGGTATCTCGTTGACATTCTTCAGTACGAGTTGCAGTATAAGGAGTACAGCACGCCCTGGGAGGTAACTGGATGAGGCGCACACCGATACTGCCTTGCTCTTTAGGTGCAATGGCCTCGCCACTCAGCTCAGGGCCTTCTGCGAGCTGGCTGCTTTAAGCTGGCCTTCCCCGCTTCCCACATCAAGGCTGAAAGATTTTACATAAAACATCAATACTGAAGATCGCTCAATTTTCTTCTCCTGAACCCTGCATTCAGAAGTCATCCATCACCATGTAGGCCCTCTTTTTGCATTCAAGAAAAGAGGATTTGGAAAAGAAAAAGGGGGGTGGGGAGTATTTAGAAGACCTTCCCTTTGCCTGGCCTTGTTAAGAGAAATTCGTTGTAATATTTTTGCAGATCGCGTTGAACAAGACACCACCCAGTTCACTGCCACAGATAGAAATTGAAGCCACGGAGCTTCGCAGTGGCATTGCTTACATTGCACGAGTTCGCTGCAAAATTTCTGAAAATGAGGATTCGTACCATAGTCAGTGGAGTGAGTGGAGCCAGACAACGGTGTTTCAAAGGGCAGGTACAGAGACTGTTATTTTTAACTTAATTAATGTCTTTTAGTGTCCTTGGTCCAAAAAACCCTGGAGGATACCTGGTAAAATGAAGCTTTTCAAATCAGAACTAGCTTCATTCAAGTTTTCATAGTCAAATTGCTTTCCCTGAGGTCTTCAGCAGCCTGTTTCATTTGCATTGCTCAGTTCTTCGGGTTTCTGTGTTGACATCCAGATATTTTCTCAATTACTTTTGTGCTGATTCTTTTCCTAGATGTACCAAAACTGTCTGAAAAGATCCTAAATACCAGAACTATGCAGTTCTTGTTCATTCCTCTGAGTTTTGGCACTCTATTCTATTTATTTTGGAACTGCAAGCTTTCTTCAAGGTATGTTACAGTTTTTCATTAAGTTCCCCTTGATCTTTATAGCCTGAAGAGGGTAAATCAAGTGTCCTTATACCCCTTTTGCTTCCTGTTTCTGCTGCAGACTCAATTGTCTTCAAAAGCTCCTTTGACAGTCTTGGGACATGATGTTCCTTGGCTGATGATAGTTAATGACCCACTACGTGATCCTTAAGGAGACCAAGTGCTTTTGTAGGACCCAAACTCAGCTAAAGCTCAAGGTTGAGGGTCTCCTGGAGTTAAAGAAATTTAAACCAATGGAAATTTTTTGTTAAGTTTCATGTAGATAAATTAAAAGTGCAAGTACACAGCAGTCCATAAAGGTGGTTAAACTGATATCAATGTTAAGCTACTTGTGACATACCTGGCAGTAGTCAGGATATAAAATACCACTATAGGCAAACTACACTGACTCAGATGCAGTGTTTCTTAGGTTCTGGGACCAAGTTGTACGGAGAAAAAAGTGTTTCTAGAACCTTGGTTCAACCATCCTCTGCAATTTTTTGTGCTGGCAGAGCAAAGGTAAATCTCCTACCTCTTCCTCTTCTGCCTTGACATACATTATTATGCTCCATATACATATCACTCTTAGAGAAACAGAAAACATGATAAAATATTTTTACAGGATAGACTCTAATAAAGGGACTAGGATGTCAGGCAGAATTTCTCTGTCTAAATGTACTGAAACTAAAACTCTCTAAAACATTTCCAGAAACAGTGGTTTAGCTCAAATAACTTGCTAAACAAATGTAGAAATAGCTCACTGCATATAATGAGTAATAGACTAGTACTGAGTTTGCAGCATATAGCATTCCTCAGAAACTTTTAAGACTACGCTTCAGGCTAGAAACTTTAAATCCATGCACAGGAGGCAGACAAACAATTGCATGAGATGTCAGAAACCATGTGAAATGGGCTTCTTGTGCAATCTTTCTAGCATAAGTGTGGGGCTTTCATCTAATCAGTGTGCTGTATCATTGAGACAGAATACAGAAAAATTGTCTGGTTTTTTTATTTTAAGTGTTGTTTTCTCACTTCAGGGCAAAAAGCCTCTCCTGCTTTAACATTCCCACGCCAGCTGCTTTCTTTCAGCCACTCTATAATTTGCACAATGGGAATTTTAAGGTAAGAAATGAGTTTCATTATGACCCTCAGTTCATGAGGGGAAGACTTTTTTTCTGGGATTAATCATTCTAGCTCCTGAGCAGGATTACTGACACATGGTTCTGGTCCTCCTGGGAGTTTATAGTTTCTCAGTTTCCTGCCTCCACATACTAGCTACCCCACCAGAGCTTCCGTCCAGTTTCCCTCTCCTCAGAAATAAACCCCCTCCAGTCACTCACTCCCTACCCATGCTGAACATGATAGGTGCACCCTGTCTTTGGAAAGATAAAGCAATACAAGCAGCTTGCAGTATATTCTGGAGGTAAAATCTTGAATATTTCTTGTGATATCTTGTGAAACAAGCAGCTAGATTCTCTACCCTATTACTCTAACTTTGCCCAGTAGATTTGCACTAAATCTCTGGATTATTGTGCCAAATTCATATAGAAAGAAGAGTTATTCTGCAAACTCCAGCTCTAAACAAAATGTCCTGAACTTATTGATCCTTTCACTAGGACTGGGTTGGACCTAATGAGGCTTGTAGCCAACTTGGAAGAGAAGAGGCCAGCAACTCAAACAAAGTGACTGCAGATGGAGCTTCTGAGCTAAACACCCAAGAACTGATTTCCCAGATCTCCTTGAAACCTATGGAAAGCACAAATCTGGTTGCTGCAGAAGAAAACTTTGTATTTGCCTCAGGTCCAAGCCAGCAGTATGTTCCCAGCAGGTACGTAAGAGCAGAAGAGACAGAAGTCAGGCTGGGAATATTGTTTGCACAAAACCATGCTGACAATACAGTTGGCCTGAAAATCTCTGAAATAATTGAAGCCAACCTTGAGACCCCTGGCATGGGAAGGAATTATCCCTCTCACTCACAGTATGGAAAGGGTGACTTCCTTATGCTTCAGGAATCTTTAGAGATAGCAAATGTGTCCTTCAGCAGTAGTGACTATTGTACCTTGTGTGACAATGACACCACAGATTTGATTTCTGCTGAACTACTGAAGCTCTCCAATGGTAACAGTCTTGTCAAACATCAGAAGGATCAGTGACCTTCCCCGAGGGATACTGTCTGAAAAGGTTTTTGTGCTGTCCTCTTACCCAAAACACTGTCTTCGCAAGTGGCTTAAATGGTGACTGTGCAGACGATTACACACATGTATCATTTTTAGGTACATCCTCAATTTCTGTACTTCAAAAGAAGATTGTGAGCACATCCTCTAACAAATACTACCCCTACAGGTATGGCAAGGCTTGACTCTAGCAACATTGGCTGTCTCAGGAGACACATGACCATGCCCTTCCCATATGAACCTCCTGGCTGTAGCAGAAGTCTAGCAAACCCCTAGTCTAAGGACGCAGTAGCAGACCTGCTGTTTTTCCTCAAAGAGCTATAGGAATTCTGTGCCTCTCAAAAGCAGCAATATTTGCAATGTGCTGAACCACGATTTAAACACCATTGTTATTTTAAAACTATGTATGATTTTTCATAAAACCGTGATAAACAATTTTTGCCAAAGAGAGTAATTTTGCTTCTTAATATGATACTGATGACTTCAAATGGTTCCTTATTTCATCAGCATTTATAATTGCACTATTTAAAGATAATCAGGCAGTGGGCCTTGCTCTTTATTATCCTGAATGGCTGTAACTTTTTATTTTGCAGTAACTAAGACCCATGTACTGCTTTGATTTTAACAAAAGTTTATTCCAAGGTTAAGTGGCTGGGCTGATCTAACGCAGAAAGGTGAAAAGCAAAAATAGCACAAATGAGCTTTATTTAACCACAAAACAGGCCCGGCCCACTGCCTTTCCAGGGCTTTTATTATTTCTCCAGAATTAACAAGTTCTTTGCCTATCTGCCCTACAAACTTTCTGAGCTGAATCTCTGGCGGTTTGCTTTCTGCCCTAGACACAGAAAATCCTATATATGATTGATTGATGACCCACCAAGCAGATTCCTGGAGTCTTAGTTACATCTCCTAGACTTGAAGGGCTCACCAGTTTTAGCAAGCGTACTGAAATGCGTACAAGTGCATCTACACTAGCTGGCACGTGCTTGCGTACAAGTCACATTCATTCCCTCCGCTTTGGGAATGCTTCCCTTGTCTCTCTGGTGACTGTTAGCACTGATCAGTTTTGACAATGCAAAGAAAGATTTTGGTTATAAGTAACAAAGTAGATCGAGACACCCTTCCGAAATACGTGTGCTAAGCCAGAGAACTAGTGGGGGGAAGTCTTCCATCTGGGAGAAAAGCAGCAAAAGAATAAGGAGTTCACATCCAGCTTGTGTGACAGCCACAGGAGGTGCCAGGAGTGATTTGTTTACAGTCTTGTAAGCAAAGGGCTTTTCTGATAGCTGAAAAAATATCCCCTTTCTAGTCCTTCGTGCTTTTTATCTTGTAAAAAACTATATTCAAGGGTGCTTTTTATACTATACCACAACCTAATGGCAGGAGAAGAATGTGGTGTTACTGTTATTAACAGTTGCTATAATTTCCTCTGGAGAAGAAAATCTGTAAAACAAGACCGCATGCCTGAAGGATTTTGGTGATGCCAAACTTTTAGACCCCCTACTGTGGCTTGATGTAGTGTCCCAAATTTAAAATCTTTGGAATTGGAGTGATGCTTCGTGAAATTGTCAGATCAGTTGTATCTTAAATCTCTCAGATCTTGACAGCCCTTGCTTATGAACATGTCCACACAGAAATTGAACCAGTTTCATAAAATCTTTTTCAGCTAACAACATATTCTGCACTGATAATATTGGCAAAAGGAGAGCGGGAACAATTATATTCAGATGTGAGCAAGGAGCCGCAGGTAAGGCTAATGGAAGGGAGAGCACAAAACTTAATGAGATAGAGAAGCAAAAGGAAATAGAGAGATTGAATGTAGTAGGAAATTACTTGAGAGAAATGAAAAGTCAAAGATGCTGCTGTCTGTGTCCATCAGGCCAGGACAGGAGGACTGTAAGAACCGAGTCTGGAGATGACAACAGGCTGATGGTTAAAGGGCTGAAATGTTATTGCAGCATCAGTAGTTCTCCAGGTGAAACTCTAACAACTTTGAGCTGCTTCTGCTTTTATGCAGCTACTTATAAAATGGGAAAAGTGCAAAGAGGAAAGGTACCATAGGAAATGTTATAGCCAGAAAAAAAAAAAGAACAAAATGCCTCTGCTTTACAAGTAGGTCTTTGGAACAATGCAAGCCTCATTTTTATTCAGCCAATGAAAAAATACATTTTTTCTAGAAAAGCAGCGCATAAAACCCCATTGTTCTGTCCTTTTACTTTGTGTTTTTGGTTTGGTTTTGGGTTTTGTCATTTAGGGGGGTTTTGTGTCATGTTTGAGGCTGGTATTAGGTTCAAGCTATGATTTTTCACAGTTTCTTCCAGAATCTCTGAACTATTCTAAGGATGAGTTTTCCTTCTAAGTGTGATATATATATATATATATAGGAAGACAGAAAACTACCATCTGGTAGGGAGACATAATGTGCGCTCTGGTCAAGCATCTGAAGCCTTTCATTTCCTGTGACTACTGAGTGTATGCTAGATGTATCATCTGCAACCAGAGCAAAGTGGCCAGTATTTACCCCTTTCTTTTCTTTCTGTTGAGTTTTGTCAGAGGAAACAATTTTATAAGATATATAAGTAATGTTTAAGCCACTAAGGAGTTGAAAATGTTCTGTAGAAGTAGAAGAACTAATACTATGATTATTCAGAAGTAAATAAAGCAGAGGAATGAATGCAACTTTGATTTTTCAGAAGTTAGTGCCTGAGAGCTTTGGAAAGAACTTTAGTTTAGAAAACACTGACTATATGAATCATTAGGAAAAGTTGGTTTGAAAACATCACAGAAGAAGTAGGAGAGGGAAGAACTTAAATGCTCTCCCTAGTTTGCAGACCAAAGCACTTAGCCAGTGCTGCTGCTACCACTACCAACAGAAAAAGGGATAAGGTGGCTCCTGAGTGAAGATGTATTTTACAGCTCATAAAGCCAAGGGGGACCAGTGTGGTCAGCTACCCCGTGGCAGGTGAGTGCCAGTCTAGTTCTGCTAGTGCCCACCTAATAGCTATACCTCTGGTGAAGTGTCCGTGTTCCCAGCGCAGCTGTATCTCCATCAGACATTCTGTTGTTTAGTCATCTGCATGCTCGTTTTGAGGGGGTAAGATCAGACTGCATGTTTCTCAACAGTAGAGGTATCACAGCACTGACATAGACTAGTTTTGAAAGAGCAGCAAACAAGTCACAAACACTAAGACGCAGCACTCAACCTGTTGTACCCTGGCAGTTAGGATGACCTGTCTTCATAGTGTGGCTTCTAATGCATCAAAGCAAAATGCAGGCGTCAAAGAGCGGTGTTTGGCATGCCGAAACACGCCCCGCAGCCCCGAGCTTCAGGGCTCAGGATCACTGATCTGCAAACGCCTGCTCAAAGGTGCAGAAGCCTAGCCTGTGAAAGCAATCTTTTATCCTGAGACTGCCATTAGTCAATGGCCAAATAAAGCCACAAAGCCATAAATCTTTTCCTGGTTAAGTAAGCTGATAGGAGGAGAGTAATTCCAGAGACAAGAGAAACAATCTTGCTCTTTTTAGTTTACCTTTGTTAGATTTGGTCGTTGTGTAAACAAAGGACAATCTTGGTTAGAGTCGGAGCAGCACCCTCTTACAAACTGCCCAGTGTGAACTCTGTCAGTTCCAGCTCCACAGCCCTATCACTCCATCTTCCTTGTATTGCTGTGCTCCTGTGAGTCATAAATCCTGTGCTGCATTAGTCTTTCTCTATTAGCACAGGCCTTTCCTTTCCTGCCTTAAGTCTCCCAGCATCCCTCAGTGGAGTGCATGCTCTTTCACGGAGCCATCCACATGTTTACTCATCTAGCCAGTAAAAACATCAAAAATTAAAAATAATCTGTTTAATCTTCAGTAATTTAATCTAATCTGCAGATCTGTTCCTGCTAGAGGCACAGCAATTCTGAAGACAGAGGCACTAATAAACTACTAGAGATCTAAACTATTAGTTCTAAAGCAAGAACTGTAATATTTGACAAAGTACATATTTCTGTACTGGTGGTCATAACTGGAAAAAAGGAGGGGATGTTCTTTTTATGCTAGGGAAGGGAGTGCACACACAGGGGCTTTTGTTTGTCTGTTTTTAAAAACATGCAAGCCAAGGATTAAGTTGCAACACAAAACTACAGCACTTGGATTGTTGCTTCTTTGATGCACATGGAGCCAAGGTAATTGACAAAATACAAAATCCCAGCATCAAATCTTATCATTTTAGGGCTGGTGAACAGATCAACACACTTCCTATTTTCAGTGCATATTGGAGTGCAGCACACAAAATGCTGTGACAGCATCGGCTCTAGATATCACGTGCACGTGCAAGAGCCCAGTATTTTGTGGTATTTGCCTCTGTCTAGAAGTAGTATGTTTATATTCATATAGTACTGCAGGCCCAACACAATATGCCTTTTTGAGCCAAACTGATTCACATGAAGCCTAATATAGGCAGTGCCAGAGCACAGAAGTAACAGTCATTACAGTCTAAATGCAAGAACCGAGTTGTCTTTTTTTGTATTATCTTTTTCTAACGTGGTCTGCCAAATGCTGAAAAAGTTGTAAGCCATAGGCAACTCTAAATAAAGCATTAATTTAAGGAAGGAATCAGGGCATCAATGTGGACAGCTCAGTGAAGGCTTTTTCATAACATACTTTTACATTCAAAACCAGACAATAGATGTATTCAGAATGAGATTGACAGTACTAGAGAAAAAAATTAAGAATGCTTTCACATAGATCAGCAGCATGCCTCACCTGGTTTCAGTGTGCAGAACTGGTTACCCCAACTTTATAACAAGATTACAGTTTTCAATAGCTTGCACGGTGGTTCCCACAGCTCAATACATTGCAGTAGGAGGTGCATCACTGCCAAACACAGAGGTAATACAACCTTTTGACTCCCAATACCAGTTTCTTCTTTACATAGCTAAAGATCATATATGCCATTTAAAGACTAATGATCCCTCCCATCACCTTCCCTTACCTTTGTGCCCTAAAATCTGCACTGCTGCTAACACCAAATTGAGGGTTTTTTGTCTGCTGGAGATAAGGATGAAGTTAGTCATTTAATCAGCATTCTGTGGGAGGGAGAACACAGGACGCAGTCTTCCCTGGCTGGGAAATCTTGGACCAGCTCTAAAGAAATAAATGCAGTCAGCTCAGCAATATTTCTGGGGCTAGATAGTCCAGTGACATGAAATTCACTTGCCAATCTGAATGGAACTTGTGTACATGAACCGAGGAGAAGTCTAGGGTTTGTTTACAACATGCCTGTATCCAATCTTCTGACATTTGTTATAGTCAAAGTTTTCCTATTGCTGCAATATAGTTGCTTGCATTTGCAAACTGTGTATTAAAAATTAATTTATCTCTCTAGGTCTAGTACTCAAAGAGCTACATTTGATTTTGCACCTGTATGGTCAGTTACAGAAATGCTTTCCATAGCCATACGATTCAGAGACTTAAAGTGAGAACGCAGCTGGAATACATGTCTCTACGGAGAGAACTGCTGTGTCTAGTCTGTCCTAGTGTCATGGTTTAAAGTGCAACAATAGGCCTTAACTGGCCTGACCAGTCTCACCTGGGACTTGCATCCTCTGCCCAGGGCCTGGGAGCTCCATTTTACTTCCATTTAGGCCTGAGTGACAGTCCTTGTTTCAGCTGCAATAGAGTTAATTTTCTTTCTAGTAGCTGGTATAGTGTGGTTTTGATTTAGTGTGAGAAGAACGTTGATAACACACTGATGTTTTCCATCACTGCTAAGCAGTGTTTATACCAAGTCAAGGATTTTTCAGCTTCTCATGCCCAGCCAGTGAGAAGGCTGGAGGGGCACAAGGAGTTGGCACAGGACACAGCCGGGGCAGCTGGCCCAAACCGGCCAAAGGGGTATTCCATAGCATATGGCATCATGCCCAGTATATAAACTGGGGGGAGCTGGCCAAGGGGGCGGATCGCTGCTCAGGAACTGACTGGGCATCGCTCAGCAAGAGTGCGCAACTGCACTGTGCATCGCTTGTTTTGTATATTCCAAATCTTTTATTATTATTATTGCCATATTATTATCATCATCATTATTTCTTACATTCTGTCTTATTAAACTGTCTTTATCTCAACCCACAAGTTTTACTTTTTTTCCTGATTCTCTCCCCTGTCCCACCGCGGGGGTGTAGGGGGGGTGAGCAGGCGGCTGCGTTGCTGCTTAGTTGCCGGCCGGGGTTAAACCATGCCAGTGCCAAACCATGCCAGTGCCACCATTTGTCTCCAATTCTGTTTCTGTGTCATTTCCCCCACGGCCTCCGGGCCTGGCCTTTGGGTAGGTTACGTTTCCGAGGGACCCCCGGGTGGATGTTGCATAGCGTCCCACCGCCACCTGCTGGGAGAGCCCCGTTCCCGCGGGCTGCCCGCCGGGAAAGCTGAACTCCCAGATCCCTACTGTTTCTCACAGGCTTCTTTCGGTCCGCTCTGATCTACTACCTGACCTCTGCCTTCTCCCTCAGCTTGGTAATAACGGTAGTTGCACCAGGCAGATGGCAAAGATGCGCACAATTCTTAAAAAAAAATCAGCATTGCAATGCACTCAGCAGGATGGGGGAGGTGCAGTTCACCTCTCCGAATGCTGCAGCGAACTACCTTACGGAAGACAACACATTATCTCCTCCAGGAAAGGAGTTCTTCCTTCTATGCGTACTCTTCTGCAAGAGTGCATATTCAGAAAAACCCGTGAACCCTGTTCAGGAAATTAACTAAGGCTGCACTATGCTGGAAGAGAAGAGCTGCGACTGCTTTTGCACACTGTTAAGAAGCGCAAAGGGGTAGAGCTACTCGAACAGAACGGCAGGTTTAGAAGTTTAAATGTGTAAACTTCAGCTTAATCACAAGCCACCGTATACTAAATACGTAGTTCAGAAAGATTCACGGAACGTGTCTTCCGTAAATTGATTAAGATTAAACTCAACGTAGAGGAATGCTCCTGATCCAATGCAGAAATGATGCTCTCAAAACTTTCTGTACTCAAAAAAGCAGCTGGAGCAAAACATGTCAGCAGCTTCCAAATATGTACCAGTGCATGAAGGGAATGCTGTCTCCACATTCATGTTTGGGGACCATGGAAATGGGATTTAAATTATGCTTAAAATAGGATGTCTACAGTCAGAGGCAGAAAGGGAAAGGTATTTTAGACACCTAATTTAATTGTCTAGATTTTACCAGTGCCGAAGAGTTCTCTCTCTTCTGTTACTGTTACTGGTGAAAGGCTGCATCAGTTACACCTGCTTTGTGAATTATGTTTATACTACTGCTGTTACTTCTGCCGATTTCATTTTTTCCTGCATTTTGTGTAGGACTACCCTCCTATTTTAATTCTCTTTATATGGATTGCTACACACTTTTTTATTTTCCAAAGATAATGTTTTTTCTTAAAAAAAAAAAAAAACCACAGTGGGAAGGTAGTAGAGAGATTATCTGTTAACATGGCCTCCACAGCTTCTACTGCTTGCACTGTGATATGCAAGCACACGCACCACATAGCAAAAATGCTACAGCAGCAATTAACTGCAGTTGTAAACCACCAGTTTACTTTTTTAGACAGGAGTAATGGTTTGGGCATACCTAAAGCTAGAGTAGGCTTTTCCCAGGCTGTCTCAGTTTCGAGGTCATGTGACAGAAGGTTAGCACGCAGGACTGCAGAGAAACGTATTTGCACTTGAATGTCGTTCTTGGAAAATTACAAAGATGTTTTCTGAATGATGCTGTTGATGTCATACAACCTTGCAGAGTAGGAAGAGACTTGTTACTTCAGTAGGCAAAAGCATAAGGTACTCTAAGCAAGGAAGGGTAGGCAGAAGATTTGTTGTATTATTTTTAAAATTTTGTAAATAAACTTGAGATCATGGAAAATAAAGGCTTCTGGGAAAACATTAATGCTGAATTATGGTATGGCAAGTAGGAGAAACTCTGCCAAGCAGCAAAAAGCTTTTGTGTAGCTTAGGGTATAAATGCTGTAACAGTGTTTGTGACTACTGAATGTTGTGTCCTCTGCTGGTTTTCACATATGTGAAATCAAACAGATCCTCCTGGACAAAAGGCAGATTCTTTTCCATTTGATTTGGCAAAATTTTTCTATCATTTGTTCACAGTTTTGGCTCTGTACCTAGACAGTATCAATAATGGTCCATACAGCTGATTGAACAGTCACTTTTATGTTTGTTTATGTCCTTGCATATTTTTATAACGCTCAAAACCCATCAAGCTCATCACAGAACTAAGAAAATTTATGGATCGCACAGAGCAAAGTTTACAGCTATTTCAAATGTTACACAGCCCAGAGCTGTGAGCACAAAAAAAAGGAAGGGATGAAGGGCAGACTCATAATAATATTACATGACTATTCAATTAAACTTAGGCATCACAACAATTCTGTTCAGACTCACTTCCTATTCCAGTAGGGCTATCTTAGGCTGACAGGATATTCTGATTCATTTGTATCCCTGCTTATCTGGGCTGTGGATCAGCCATACAGACTATACACGTATCTCACCACATGTGAGCTGAGGCAAACAAAATAAGGGAACAACATCACTTTAGGCAAGTTGCTAGGTTCTGCTGCTTAACATCAAACTGCAGCATTTTCCTTTATAGAAAAACAGAGAGTGGTGCCTTCAGAAACAGAGGTGGTAAAGCACACAGTAGCATCTAAAGCTGTTTCATGAAATACCAGTATATCGTATCAATTAAAGCCTTTCAGCATGGAAAGCATTCATTGCTGCTGTAAAAAGAAGCAATGCTGTGTCATCCTTTGAGATGAGGACAATGCTGCAGAGTTCAATGGCTTCATCTTGCAGAGGTTTAGAGTACCAGATCTGCTGGAAAACTTGTACAGTAGAGATTTTTATTCTTGCTCAATTGAAAACAAACTGAGAAACTAAAATTAAATAGAAAAGGGGCAACAACAAAATCTACAAGTTTATCAGCAGTCTGAGGAAAAAAGGAGAGTAGAGGCCCAATACTGAGCAGGAAAGGGAGTGAATAACAGATGATGTGTAACAGATTGAAGGAGATAGCACCCCCTTTCTGTTTCAGCAGAACAATATAGTTTAACAAAGAAGATAATTAATATGATTCATTTTAACACGATGATGGTAGCACACAAAATCTGAGTTAAACCCTTAACAGGTGTGTTAAATTCTGCAAAGCCAGACAGAATTTGCCCTAAAGTATTTTTTGCAAAAACAAAAAGCCCCAAAGCGATCCATAAGTAACTACCTGAATCAGTCTCTGCAATGTTGAAAATTATTTCTGAGAAACCATGCAGGACAAAAAACCCTAGAAGACTTTTGAAAGATAAACAGTCTCATCTTTAAAAGCAGGAAAAAATAGGGCCCAAAATAATGATAAAGCAACTAGCCTAACTTCATTCTTTAAAAGGGTTCTGGAATAAATCACTAAAAAATATTTAAAGGATTAAAAAGTGAGAAACAATATAAATCGATACATCAACTTCTGTCTTTGACAAAAGAGTTTACTTGCTGCTGGTGGGGAAGAAGTAGCTATTACATAATTTGACTCTGGTAAGATTTCTGACACAGCTCAATTTTAAAGGAATACTAAGGAAGCTAGTTGGCCTAAATGATACCACGTAGACTTATGAATGAATGATTACCCTTCTTGAAAATGCATTTGAGTCTAATCATTAATAATTTCCCATTAAACTGAAACAGCATTTCAAGTGGTATTCCAGGAGTCTATCCTGGCTCCATCTTGGTCTGATTCAGTATGTTCATCAAGTTTGGTGATAAAATGGAAAGTATGCATACAAGATTTGTGACACTGTTCTGGGAAGGATTTTAGTCAATTTGGGAGATGAAAATGAGGAGAAAAAAATATTCTGACAAATTTTAAATACAGTCCAAATAACATGAAATTCCATAAAGTGCAAAGTATTGCACTTTGAAAGAGAAAGCAAATGTATTAATGTAAATTGGTTACTAGCAATGTACTGAAATAGGATGTGAGAGCTGCAGCGTACCGTAATATAAATAATGAATAAATAGTGAGATGTTACTGCAATCAGACAAATACTATTATAGCACATAATAAGAGACGTGTCATTTGAGAATGGTAGCAAGTACTTATTTCATTCTACTTGTAAGAAACGAGGCCGCAGTTGAATAGTATATCCAAGTCTAGGAATGATACCTTCAGGAAGATGTAAATCAGTTGGAAAGAATCTGGGGAAGAAAACACTGCCTGTGAGAGAGGCCAAGAATTTGGATACAGTCTGAAAAAGAGTGAAGGTGTACTTGAAAGAACCCCACGCGCCCAACCTATGAGAAGATTATAATCAGTTGTTCTACCTGTCTGCTGAAGGAAGATAACATCATCATACAGGAAAGTTGATTTAGGCTGGCTATTGCAAAAATCTTTCTAAAGAAAGTAGTTCAACCCTGGGACGCTGTGGCTGCCCTGGCCGTCCTCCCCATGCCCCATTTGTAGGTAAGAATCTGTATTTTGTAGATTCTGCTGCAATTCGGTAAACCAGACGGTCCTTTCCTGCATCATCCTTTTGGGAAATCCCTCACAATTCCACGATTCCTTGGCAAACACACTTGTTTGCTACAGAGCGCACGGCACCAGCGGCCCATCCCTCCCAGCACGCCGGGGGCCCTGCTGGCGGTTAGCATTGGCTCCGGCCGGCTCCCGGGAAGAAACTCTTCCCGTGCTGGGGAACGCAGGCGGACGAGACCGTCCCTTCCACACACCCACCAGAAAGAACGTCTGTACGTGGGGTAAAACCGATTCGATTCCCAGGCTGCGGAGGAAAGCCTCGGAATGAAAACTGCGCGCCAGAACCGGTGAATTCATACCCAAGGGGCACAGGGAAGGTGTATTTTTCCCAGAGAAGGCAGGTTTTTAGGAGCGAACAGCTGTACTGGAACACGCATTCAGGAGGACTCGGAACTCTCGGCCCACCTTCCGCTCGGGCGGCCAGCAGCGAGGCCCCGCGCCCACACCCGCCGCCACGGCACCGCCCCGGCATCAGCCGCCCGCTCCTGACGTCACCACGTCGCCGCTCCCACAGCACTCTTGCGTCGTGGCACGAACCCGGATGTGAGCGTAAGGCGGCGGCCGCGCTGCCAAGCTGCCTGTCCCCTTCCGCCCTCACCCTGCTCGGCCTCCTGACAGGAACTGGAGCCGGCAGCGTCAGCCCCACCACTGCGCATGCTCACCTTGGCCTGGGGACGCGGAGGCTGACGGGGGGGCGCTCCATCCGGTCTCGCACGTGAGTAGCAGGCGGCACCACCAGTGAACGAGCGAACCGCGCGGAAGTCCTGCCCGCGGCGGAGGGCGTGGGGGGCATTGTTGTGGGTGACGTCACGGGCGGAGGATGCGGGCGCCCCATTGGCTCGGGCTCGGCCGCCGTGCGCTGGGATCTTAAAGGGCGACCGGAGCGCGGGCCGCGCCGGCCGGGCGGGGCCCATGGCCAGCACCAGCAGCCACCTGGTGAGTCCGGGACGCGGGGCCAGCGCCGCAGCCGCCCGGGACTGCTGGCGGCCGGCGGTGCGCCGGGGGAAGGAGTAGGCCCAGGCGCCGGGGCCGGCCCGTGAGGGAGGGG
>JANZLQ010000064.1:20143942-20184072 GCA_026212715.1 Elanus axillaris
CCGGGCGCCGGCGGGGCCCTGAGGCGAGCGCGGCGGCGGGCGCCCCGAGCTCGGCCCCGCCGCGGGAGGAAGCGAGGCCGGGGTCGAGGCTGGAGAAGCCGCCCCGCGGCCTGGCGCGGAGCTTCGTTCTCGGTTCCGGGTACGGGGCGTTGGCGTGGCTTTGCCGGGCCGTCTACCAGCGGGAGAGCCGGCGTTGCTGCCCCGGGGCAGCCACCTGTCACTCCGTAAGGGATTTTTCTTGTCGTGGGAACAAACGCGTGAGGAAGGTCGTGAGGGTCGCGGTGGGACGGCGTTTCAAACACGGTTGTTTACGTTGGTCCGACAGCATAAAACTCTAACGTTTTGTGAGCTCTGACTAATGTAAGATGGAGTTCTAGCTGATGCACAGAACTGGTAATGGGAAGTTGTAGCTTGCGTTGTGGATTATACAGGTTAGTTAGTGTAGCAATTCCCCTATCAAAAGAGTGTTTTTTACAAAAGTAACTGCAGCATTTATGGCCAGTGTAATTAAGTGGCAGCGATATGTTCCTTATCCTGGTGTGCATGCCGCTGTACTTTTGGCTCTCGTGTTCTTTCTGTCAGTTGCAAGCTGCCAAGCTCCACTCTGTAGGGCTTAAAACTTTTTCATCAATTGGAAGTGGCTAAGGAGGGTCTTCTGCGTGAAGACTGGCATAAGTTCCTTGATTCTTGGAGTCCTGTTTCAGTGTGCTGTCCTCTTCATGCTCAGTGCTTATTTCATCAGGGTGTCACACATAATCATATTTGTTGACTGAAGATGAGAATCATTACGTGGAATAGCCCTACAGGGGAGGACCTGAAGTACTGCATCGAGGCTTATGAAATAAAGCTATGCTTGATTATTAAAGGAATTAGTTTTGCGTTTCTGCCACTTAATAGAGCTCCATATGGCGGCTTCTGAGCATCAGAGATAACTTCTGTTTGCTTGGACTCTTTTAAACAGGGAGTATGCTTCCTTTTGTGCTTCTGTCCTTGCTTGTTGCCTCTCTTTCAGTTTTTTCTCTCCAAAATACTTCCACTGCTGCTTCTTTTCTATATGCGGTTTAGGTCCCTGCCTGTAAGAGAAACATACAGAGAGAGAGCAAATGAAGAGCAAAGTTGACAGCCACTTTAGTTAAAACTAAAATATTTTTTCAGGGTAGCTTATTTTTAATTCCTCCTCTTCCATCCTGTTTAATATTTCTCTGGTCAGATGAGCATATTGACTGGCAGTAGCAGACAGAGGTGGCTTGATTCAGCTAACCTTTTTGTAAGTCAGATTATATCAAATATGGGAAATCCAGTATTTCTGAGACTCTGAGCAAGTTACTTTTAATGGTTGTATGATGGCATTAATGACATTAGTAAGTTCTGTGATTATTTTACTGTAAACACAAAAGACTGGGGGGGGGTGAGGAATAGAGCACAGCTTTGGAAGGAGTATTCCAGCATTCCTCTGCCAAAACCAGTTAAGTTTTGTATTCATGTATGTAAGGACAATTCTTAAAACACTGTACTATTTTCTGAAGATGAGGTACCGAGGAGAGAATTGCACTTTTAAGAAGGAAACAACTTTAGTGCTGCTTTAGTTTTAGGTGTTGGTGTGGTCTTAATTATTTGCTGTTAATGCCTTAATTATACGCATATTTGGTCTCATATCAAGAAGTGCTCTTCCTCTTGAAGAGTCTGGAATGACTGTTATTTACATCTTCATTTTCAGCAACATCTTCACTGGAAGGTTTAGCTGCTCTAGTGGTAGATTCTACCGGTGTTTCTGACCTGATAAAACCTATGGTCACAGATATGTCTGAACAAAACTGCTAGCTTCCCCGCCCCTGTCCCCAGAACTAATATAAACTACACTTTTAAAAGAACTGGTTTATTAATAGTGTAAGTTCTATATCTATGCTAGGAATTAGACTAGGCTATGGTAAGAGTTCTGTTTGTAGTTATTTGTAGGGATAAAACTTCCAGACAGGCTTGAGGGGTTTTCCCTACATACCTGTCTACTTAATATTCTCTTCTCTTGGGTTTTCAGCATAAGGCTGTGACTAGTCTTTATCGCTTCTGCATAGGCTTTTAACTGGGATAAGTTTTATGTAACTCTTTTACTGAAGCAGGCTGCAGGAATAGAAAACAGTAAAAGATACAGATGTTGAGAAGGTGCTCAAAGGTGAAAAAATGGAAGAAGCTTAAGAGGAGCAATTCTATATGCATTCATATTTCTAACATAGGAAGTGCTGGTTAGCTAGTGGAAAGGAGACAATCCAGAGAATAATCTGGATATAATAGTGATGTTCAACTAAACAATGAATCCACTGTGTGGGTAGGCTTTTTTTTTTCGTAAAGCAAATTATTCTTTGGGTTACTGGTCTGTTACAGACATTACTTCTAGCACTGTAAGTTTCATATAGCTCTTGAAACTCTACAAGTAAATTGCTGTAGCTGGGCATTGTGAGACACCCTGTAGACTTGGGCTCATTTCACTTCCCTGAAGCGGATCATTTGAAAGGCAGCATTTCAGGAAAAACTTGGAAAGGGGTGCTGACTATTGAAGTAGTTGCAGGAATTTTGGTACAGAAGGCATGAAACCAAGGCACAGTCACTTTGTTAGACTGAAAAAGTAATAAACTGGCAAAGTAGTAAAAACGGTTTGATCTATGAAGATGTTCAATACTTTAGTAAACCCTGTTTTTTAACAGTAAACTTGTATTTTACCTAATTTTTTTTTTCTAGAAAAGCTGTGTGGATTGGTATAGAACTAGGACATTTATTGCATCAGAAAATATGCAAGTGAGAAATTACTTTTTAATACAGAAAAATAAAAACTTAATTTGGAAAATACTATATTTGAAAGATAAAATCCTTCTCCAAGTTCCTCATATTGGAACTTCCTGAAGAATTTGTATGAAGCCGAGGAATTGTTGTTTCTGGTATTTCAAATGGGAAAACTATTTTGCAGGTGGCCAAGTTAGATTATGTATATGCAATAAATAAATAAAAGAAGCAAAAAAGGGGAAGGAGCTAATTTTTCTCCCTCCCCACTTCCCTTTCTGACATCTTATTTGCAGGTAAGCTTGTGGAAGGTTATGAAGGTCTAACTACAGCATATGAAAGGGCTGAACGTAACGTGCACAAAGTTAGCTGTTCAGTCTAGAACTTCTATTTTTCATGCCTTATGGATTCTACTCAACAGTGCTGTAGGAAATGACTGGTTTGTTGTGTGACTAAATACTGAAGTTGAGACTTGCTTTCTGCTTTAAAAGACAAGCTGTAAATACTTCACCTGGCAAATACTCTTTAAGTCTTTCTGGTGAAAAGTTGCAAGGATTAACTTGCTTAGCACATTCTTCTGGAAAGAAAGTGTTACATTTGATGTTTAGTTCTTTAGTAATCCTGCAAGAATTGAATTTACAGTTCTTGACTGTGCTGTCCAGCCTTTGTACGCTACTGCCACCTCTGTGTGGCTGCTTCTCTGCTCTTCACCCCAAACTGTTCTCTTTGCCTCCTAGAATTGCCAGCAAGGAGCCTAGTGTAGGAAGCCCTTTTGTGTTTGTCAGCATGAGCCCCCGTCCATGCTGCGCGACACCTCTTAATATTGGTGTGCTTCGTGAGATAACTGATGGTGTAGAATGTGATCCAGACTATTGCGATTACAGATGGCTTTTGTGTTCTTGTGAGCTAGCCTGGATTTGTTTGTGTGAAATGAATTCTCAATGGCTTGTTTACGTATATAGCTATTTGGGCCATAGGCTGACTTTAGGTTCTTAGAGATTTTTGTGGTTTCCTGTTTCTGATCTGTTTTGAGGCTTGGGGCGGAGGGGAAGAAGGTGGTGGAAAGAGGCCTTAAATAGTCTGCCCTGAAGGTGTTTGGAACTTACATGCTTTGCTTAGCAGTAGAGGAGGTTAGAGGGTAACTGGCTGATACACGGGTTCTTCCAAATCTTCATTAGCTTTAATCCCTACCTGAATTTGGAATTAGGATCCTGGAAGTTAGTGGCAGGACATACCACCCTATGTGTAAGGTTGTCAAATTTGGAAAAAGGATTTGCATTAACTAACATGTTTGGGTCAACATTGATTTGTATGTGAGAAATTAATTTCTGTAGAAACAAAGTCAGTCATGTGTATGAAATGCCTTTAGTCCCTATATGAAGAATCAAAACAATCTAACAAAGTAGAGGTGTTCTCTGTGCTTCCAAATCCTTGAACCTATTGGCTGTATTTTTTCTGATGCAACACGAATCCGATTTCCTCATTGCTCATTATGAATAAACTGTGTTGTAGATTTATTGCAGAAAGTAAGGAACTGGTGGTAGATGATGCGTTCACTTATGAAGGGGGTGGAGTGTCAGAGCTGAGCTTTGTTTCTAGTGTTTTCAGATTATTTTAGATGAACAATACAGTGTGTCTCCCCAAACTTTAAAACACTATTTTGTATACCATGAACTCTTGAGAAGATATACATCCAGAAAGCTTAAGGAGAAGGGTCAATTAATTTTGATTCTTCTTCAAAGTTAATCATCTTGATTATGTTTTGAAGGTAGGACTTGAATCTACTAAAACTGATTTCGAGCATGAGGCAAACAACTGCCAGCTAGATAATATAGTCTTTTTTAACAACCTACTTGTGCCTTACAGTAGTACAAAGAAAAGTCCCTGAAAAAACCAATCTTACCAATCAGATTCTCACAGGTTATTAGAGCATGGCATTATGTCAGGCTTAGCCAGGGCTTTATATAAATTTCCTCTGAAATAATAACTATATCTTATGATGATTTATTACAAGTATTTTCAACATCACCTTCATATTACTGTAATTTCTCTTTAAATTGTATTAAAACTGTTAATATATCAAGCAGACTACATTAACTTTAGTTCTTTTCATACTTCAGTTTCCCACTATTGCAAAGGTCCCAGCCAGTTTAGGTATAATTGTGTCTTTGAAGGGTTATCTGCTCCAAGCTTTCCTCTTCCATTAAGACTTACAATCTTTATTCTTGAAATGTATTACCAGGACATTACTTTTAAAGAAGTCTTTCTTTTCTTTTAAATGATGGTACTTTCTATCAAGATACTTTAAGAGACTTTTTTTTTGGTGGGGGACAGGGGGACGGGACAGACAGTTTTATGCAGTGCTTCAATGAATATTCACCTTCCAGCATTTGAGCAGTTTGAAATGACGCTGCACATGAAGGTAAGCATAGTTGTTTTGGTGGGTCAGAACCTAGAGTTCTTTATATCAGTTAGCATGGCAGCCTGTTCAAACAACAAAAAAGTCCTCCTTTTATACAGCTGAAGGCTTTTGAAATTTGCATGGCTTATTCATAAAAATGGTCTATTAAACAACAGATTTTTCATGTAGCAACTTCTGAGATAAAAAAATTTCACTCCACATAAATGTATGACTTTTTTGCAAAACAAAGTTGTGTTAAGATAGCTTTTATAATTTAAATATGAGATTTCAATCTGCTCTTTTAAATCTTGTAATGAGTAACCATTTTTGAAACTTGATCAAAATACAGATTTTTGACAAATTGCTTGGCTTCAGACCGTTTTGCTGACTGTAATGGTCAGTTTCTTGAAGACACATGGAGTTGATGGGCAGTTTGTTGGGTTATGAGCTAGATCTTAAATTCTCTACAGTAATCTTTGCATACCATTTGAATGTGAGGTCTGAAAGAGTGCTGATGCAACTCTAGACAACATAAACGCAAACCATTGTGCTACAGAAGATTAGTGTTTGATGCCAATGCCTTTTTAATATCTACAAATAACTAATACTTGGAATAGTGTTTGTTTACTGCAGTTTGAAGAAAATGGCTTACTATGATCTTCAGAGAACTTCTATGTAGAAAAATAACATCCTGTTGTCCTGGGAAAATATCTTTGGCATCTTTGTAACCTAGTACAGTTTTTAGTAAGTGCCTCGTTTGCTTTTTGGAGAGGAGTGTTTGTTCTTAGAAATGCCTGTTGATTTTATTTGTTGTGATTTTGTGTTGGACATTTGAATTATCTGCCTTATGAAAGGTTGAACAAGATCTGTCATTTCAATATAAACTTCACTTATGATATGTTGAAGATTAACCAGCTTGTTTAATTAACTGCTCTATATAGTACCTAAAAACAGTTTTTTTTTAAATGCCTTAATACTGCCCCTTTCAATCAGATTTTTTTTTTTACTAGGTTTTTTAATGTTATGTTTTGCACTCTGCTGCAGAGAGATATGTCATTAAAGTATGACTTGATGTTTTCATCCTAGAGAAGACTAGGTATTTGCCAATGTAGTGTTCAGTTACTTTTTTTTTTTAAAATATATTCCTTCTTTTCAATGAATGAATGTTGAGTGTGGTTCCTTAAAACCTCTGGCAATTTTTTGCTCAGATTTCAGAATCTGAAAGCATACTTCTAAGTCTGGTTTCCTTACTGTTCTGGTGTAGTGGTATTCTTTCTTGGCTGGGGAGATATATAATCTTCTATCAAGCTGAAAGTGTGAGCAGAGTACATGTTTTTAAATACCTCCCAATTACTATGGTGTGTTAATTTTTTAAATATGGCTGTATGTATTTGAGTGTCAAAGTTAACCTGTTAGGTGAGTGAACAGTTTACTAGTTGTGTAGTGCATTCAGAAGTACTGCTGAGGCTCGTCTTAATCTGAGTTTTGTCTCGTCTGTTACATGCTTGATTTTGTGTTATAATGATAAGACAGTCTGGCAGCATCTATTGACACTTTTTAAGGCATATGAATTGATTTTCTCTTTTTTATTTAGGCAAATATTTTAATTCCTTAAAGGTAATAATAATGTTGGCAAATATATTATTAAATTCTTTAAATTATCTGACAAACTTCTAAGCATATATAAATGGAAACTGGCATGCAACAGAGTTTCATAAATTAGTCAGTATATTGTTTCTCACTGTATACACACATATGTACAACTGGTTAATAGAAAGGGGATGCTGTTGGTCACTTAGCAGAAAGTCTGGCAGTCCATTTTTAGACAGAAGTCCAGAGCACAGACATGAGCATATAAGGTATGAGAATTGATGTTTATTGCAGTTTATGAAAGCACACCATATATTATTTTTCTGGGTTGCCTTCATTCGTGGCAGTCACTCTGGTATAGCAGAGTACACAGTCTATGAAAGGGAAACTGGTGTTGAATATTGATAGGGATCACATGATAGTCATTATGTTTCCTGCAAACCACTCCCGGATGGGATTGGTATGTAATGGGAAGTGCCACCTGTGCTGTGCTCTCTGCACTGGAAGGTGAGGCTTTTAGTAGGATTTTGTTATTCTGAATCAGTGGGTTTTTTTGTATCTTAACTTACCTTTCTTGTAGCTGAACTGCCCTGCTTTTGCCTGCATTCTCTTTTTAGGTACTATGAGGAATAGTTTGAGGACATATATTCAGGCCCATCTTAGTATATGACCTGATGAGTTGCTTTTTTTCTTTTGGAATATGCTGGAACTTCCAGGGTGTACTGCACTCTAGCCTTTGAAGTGGAGGCTGTCACAAATAGGTATTGGAGAACCTGGAGAAGGTAAACATTTTCATTGTGGGATATGAGGGGGAAGGAGGCCAATGGGAAAGCTGTGCACAATACCTGTTAATTGTCCTTTCTTATGCTCTTTTACAGATACAAGATGTGTGTCAGATGCAGTTGCTGCATCTTTGTCAACCCTCTGAAACACCAGTGTGCCATGAAAAGAATATATTAAATATAACTCCCTAGCTGTTAACTTGTTTCCTTTGCATTTTTCAGAAAAATCCTTAGGAGACTGCAGGTTGTCAATGTTTAAGTTATAAGCAATAGAAAATAAATTTCAATTTCAGAATATTTGGCTTGTATGACAATATCAAAATAATTTATAAAACTTCTTAGGCCAAGCCTATCTATCTTGAACTGTCTTTAGCAGAATCTCAGTATTGATAAATAGTAGCAAGTCAGCTTTGTCTCTCAAACTACAAAACACCTGTCCAATGAAAGCAATTACCTTCTTTCAATGTGGAATAAAGGCCTTTATTCCTCTGTAATAGCACAGATAAATAGATGGACTCCATATTTTTACTTGGAGAAAAGTATATTAACTTGGACATTGAATCTTAGATTCATAGATTTTGGAAGATCTTTCTGGTTTTGCATCAAAGGGCTATGTTTGGCAGAGATGTAAAAGCTGTGGTGGGGTACTGTGACAGCCAGGGAGGGTATCTTGTACTGTATCATGCAGTAACTGTTTTGAAAGCCTCACAAATTCCATTTGCATGTGAAAAGGTTAATTCATAGATACCCTAGAGTGCTGCTATGTTGCTTTCTGAATCCTATCATTTCTTAAGCAGACTTTGCTGTTGTAGGACATACATGTTTGTATTGATTTATCTTCATGTGAACTTCTTATCATAATTTAGTCTTAGCACTTAGGACATACACCATGCAGTAGTTCTTATATCCTGTAATTTTTGTGTTGAATTGCAGGCGATCATAATTTTCGGAGTTCTGTGTTCTCTGATACTGCAAGACTGAAACAGTCAGATTCCTTAATGAACACAGATTTCAGGAGCTTAATCTAGGCAGGTGATTAGAAGTTTTTCCAGGAGTTCAGTGTCTTGATTTTCTCCTGAAACTGGTTTGTTTTGGTTTTCTCCTTAATGTTTGCACAGTACTAGTGGCAGTAAGACTTTGCTTCTAGTTGATGCTTTCTAATTCTGTATATTCACGTATAGACTAGCGTAAGTTCTTTGTCCATTTGTTTCCCACCATTATGCCTAAGTTCTTGGACCATATTTTAATTTGTAGTAGTGTTTTGGTAGAAACAAAAATAAAGTCTCACTGTTTGTCTAATTTACCAAAAGCTGTGGATTGCTTTGAGTAAGAGACATACTTTTTTGCCAAATGGTGTGTGGTTCTCTCACCCCCCACCCCCCAGTCTTTAAATTTATGCACTTATTCTTTTTCTTTCAGCCTTTTTGGTTTGAGAGTCAATCCAAGTGTGAACTGAAAGAGATCCTTCTTTGGGGATGACTATTAATTATAAGTTGTTTAAGAATTTAACCAGTTCTACTTACAACATGTCCTATATTCATTTTCCTCAACAGTAGTCTGTATTTCAGATGTTATATAATGCCAAGTCAAATGTTTTATGGATGTCTATCTGCATTATTTCATCTAGTAGACCTGAGATGCATTTTACCATAAAAAACATTCTTAAGAGGGTTGTGCCAGTGTTCTAGCTTATGCAGTCTCATCGGCATTGTTTGTAATCAAAACAAATATACTAGTTGAGGTGTAGACCTCATGTTGCTTTGTGTAAATAATGCTCTCTGTTAGCAAGGTATGTTTCCAAAAAAATTGGCCTTATAGGTAAGTGGATGGAAGAGCTTTTCTGATTGTGTCTGCCCTACGCCTTAATGCAGCTAGAGATTCAGTAATACAGTCAAGAGTTAGTAATACATATAGTCAGCAGACTCAGTGTTATCAGGCAAGTGATAGGTTAGGACCCTGTTAGCAGTGATTTTCTTTGTAACAGACATGAGATCTTGGTAGTAGACTTTCTGTGATAGCTAATATCTTCTCAGTCATCTTCAGTGTTCAGTATTGTGTCAGTTAGGAGAGAAGTAAAAGATACTGGAAGCTTCAGAAGGCCCAGTCTCTACAAGTATTTTTTGCAACTGTTAGTGTTGGTAGAACTGTATCAGCAAAGCTGTGTCGCAGATTTTGCAGGGGGAAGAAGTTAGTAGAGGTGCAGTTGTGGTTGTACTTGCTTTAGAGCAGTGTGGTGGTATTTGTTTGATGCATACGATGTCCTTAGATATATTAAAAGTTGTAGTGGTAGTGTTGTTGCCAAAATGCTGAATTGCAAAAAGGATTCCAAAAGGCATAGGTCCTTTTAGATAGCTGAGAGCTTTGCCTGTGAGTGGCTTTTCATATAAAGGGGAGTGAGGAAAGTATACAAGGAAAAATGTAGTGATAGCTAATGGGCTTTTTGTACTGACTCAAGTTTTCTTCTCTTAAAGTTTATTTCTACTGTTTGCAGGCAAGAGGGGAAAAGAACAATATAAGGACTGATTTCATATGCATATAAATAAAAGGAAGCCTGTTTCTAGTGATTTAGTAAAAATAAGTTAATGACGATTTTGATATGTCTGTTGATCTGTAATTCTACTTAACCTTCAGCAGATTTGTTATTTTCTTCCTTACTAGGGTTTTCAAACTCATAGTATGTTGCACTAAGAAGGAAACAATTTCTATATGGAAGTAAATTAGAAACAGCACCCTTAAGAGCTTGGTAAAGTAGGTAGTGTAGAGTCTAGTTTTTAAAAGCAGAGATAGAATGATTAGATTAGTGGTTACCAGTGTGGTCCATGGTGATCCATGATGTGCAGTAGGTAAGTGTGTTGTCGTTATGTGAGGGTCTGTGCTTTCACTGGCTTGCCAGCTGAGAAATGTTGGTAATGGCTGGAAGGAGAGCATCCTCAAGCTTCTGAGAACTGCAGACACAGTTTAGAAGGTTTTTGAATTCTTCAGTGATTGACTTCATATCTCACTAAACAAGTCTGTATCTAGCAGAAGCAGAATCTTAAACCTGATTTTTGCAAGAGTGGCTATACAAGGTTAAACCGGATGAACTAGCCTGTATTCTGTCTCTGGTGTATGTGAAGACATATATATAGAAACACGTATAGTCTCTGCAGACGTGTTTTTTGGAGTCTTTCAAAATAAAACTGAGGAGATAAATAGTACAGGACACAAAATACTATACAAGAATGTGGAGTGTGGAAAGACAAGTGTAGGAGTGACCTTCTCTATAAATGTTCAGGTGCAACACACCTAATTGCATAGTTCTGTCATATCTTAGGTAACTGAGACTTTAAATCTATTGCATCTTACTCTGTCCTTCTTGTTCTTAATCTTGACTTTGCTTTGAGAAAGTCAGGGGACTAACTGACGTTATACCTTGGCTGGAAATAACCGTCTCTTCCTACAAAGTCCTTTACTCCTGTCTCTTCTTCCCTTAGGACTTTTCTATACTTGATACTCATTGTGACTTAGTTTCAGATACTGTGCAAGGAAATACACTGGGTCCAACACCTTTTTTCGCCCTTTTTCTCAGTGCTCTCTGGTGCTTTTGTGGTGTGTTTTTTTTTTCTTGTTTGTTTGTTTTTTCAAGGTGATCTTGCTAGCTGCAGAATCTAATCAGATCCCCTGCAGTGTTGCTGCTTTATTTACCTGTAAACCCTCAGTTGCTCTAGAATAGCCTGACTGGAAGCAGTTCATCATTTAAATCCTGATACCTAGTCTGGGTGCATGTGTTTTTTATTTACTTTATTTCAGTTAATGGGATATTTCTTATATTGGCATCCCTTAGGTTGTTGAGCAGTCATGCTTGTGTCAGCCTTGCTGCACTCTTGATAAGAAAGAGTACAATCTATTTTTAATTCTAGCTAATATGTATCTTTATACAGGCTGCTGTTTGCATAGCTGTCTGAAGGAAAGGTGATTCAGCTGGACTATGAGAATGTTAGGGACAATAACTAGTCTGGGGAAGCTAAAATATCTGCATAGAGGGCATAAAAGGAACTGTGACCTACAGCACACATAATACTTCAGTGTATGTATTGTTTTCATAATAGCATCAATATAGTTTCTCCTTTTCAAAGGAAAGAATGCTGTATAACCGATTCTGAGTAGGGGTATATACTGCTCTTTCGGGGGGTTAGTGAACTTTTCAAAAAGCAAAACTCTCCCGTCTGTCTCCCAGGTCTTCCCCCAGGCTCACCCCCCTTCTGTCCTCACAGAAGCTGTACAAAATGTAGCAAAGAGCTATCATTATAGGCAGATTCCTCATCAGTCTCTGCTGTATCACAAAGCTCAGACAAAGGTCTAATAGAAGAAGCTGTTACCTGTTCTTGATTTGCTGCCCCATTGGTGTAGTCATAGTTCTTGGAAAAAGCCCTAAGGAGCAATAGAGATCCTGGGGCAAGCAGGCTGCATTCAGACTGGAAAGGGAATCTTCCCTTATGCTTCTTGGAAGACATTGTTTAGAGTAGTTGCTTAATAATAGTTAATTTTCCATCTTGTGGAATTTGATATTTATACATGAATTATGGCGAGTGGAGAAAATGGAGTTTAGGTGTATTCTTTTTGACCTTGTTACCTTCATCTCAATTTAGAAAGTATAAATTTGCATGCTTAGAAGTATGTTTGTGTCACATGGCTCTGTAATGCCACTAAATGTGCGAGTAAAGTGTATTTCTGAATTGTACCTTAGTTTTGAAAAGTTTAGCAGCAAATAAAGGCTGCTTTTCCCTACTGCATAGAGCATGGCCAAGTGAGTAATTGCTAATTGGGGAGCTAGGTGCTGTAAGCCCATATGCATGATTGAATGCAAGTCTAATTCCTTTTTTAAGTGGTTTCTGATTGAATGCAGAAAATTGTTCTGAATCAAATTGAAATTCATGAGATAAAAAATTCTTTTTGTCAGAAGTAATGTTTATTTGAATATCAACATGAGGTTTGTTACAGACTAAGTCAGGGTTGTACAATACATCTGTTTTGAGGTTAGGAGACTTTCCTTAAGTCATAGTTTCGTTCTGCTGCACGTATGTTAGAACACTGAGAATAAAACATAATATTCAGGCATGGTGTTATTTTCTTAAATATTCCATCTGTTTGCATACCATCTCAGTTTTTATTATCAGTAGTTCAGCAGAGCTCTCCTATTGTCTGTGTTTTCTGGCCACTTTCAAGTAAAACATTTGAAGCAGACACCTGACTAATGGCGGTATATTGCCAACAGGGAGAGAAAGCAGCTTGACAAGTTTCTTTGGCCTTACTTGGAAAAATTGATAAAAGGGTACCAAATGATGACTCACTTTCTATGTTACAAGAATCAGTATTGGGAGTGTATCTTCTTGTACTTGCTGTTTTTCTGGGCTATATCTGGTTCTTTGTTCTGGGATGGGGGTCTCTTTATGTGACCATATGTACAATTTAAATTGTGTAATCTCCCTTGTTTTAAAAGGTCATGGACCAGAGCATTCTTCAAAAAAGTATTAGATATTGCTGATTATTAAACCCTCCAGCTGATCTGCCTTTTTGTATGTTGTTCTCTCTTTTCTTTCTCTTAAAGAGAAATGCTACTGGAGAAAGTGAATTTCCAAGTAAAAATATAGGAATGTGTCCTTTGTCTCCATTAAAGTTTTCATGCTTTACTTGTTTATTTACAGTTCATTGTAATTTGGATCTCTAAACTAATGTTACTTGTGAGTATAGGTGTTCACTGCATAACTGGATAATTCTTTTAGTTTCAGGAAAACTACTACTTGTAAAGATTGGACGGATGGCTCTGTCTCTAAGCACAAAATAAAGTTTAAAGATCATGTTATTCATAGGAGAATACACTGTGAAATTTGATACCTTGGTGTTAGGGAGCATTTTTTTGAGTTTGGAAAAAAACATTCTTGAATTTAAAGTGTTCAGACTTTTGACTTATGGCTATACATGTGTGTGCAGCATGACCTAAAACAGTTGTTAAAGTAAGAGCTGCCATTTCCAAAGTAAATACTAACAATCCCTCCTAAAGACATCTTAATGATAACCCTTTCCAGTAGGACTTTATGTGATGCTTCTATAGAAATAAAGTGCAGATATGTGTGGTTTGAGGGTATGGTTTCATTTCTCTTTTCAGTATGATGCTGTTCCAATCCAGTCTAGCGTGGTGTTGTGCTCCTGTTCATCCCCATCAATGGTGAGGAACCAAGCAGATTCCAGCACTCCATCTGTCATTTCCACCTGTGGCAGCAGACAGGGATCTAACATGGAGGGCACTGCAGCTGAATCAAGATCTAGTTCAAACTCCTTGCAGCAACATACAGGACAGCAGCCTCCACAGCCTCGAAAGAAACGACCTGATGACTTCAAATTTGGGAAAATTCTGGGCGAAGGATCTTTTTCAACGGTAACTTTACTTTTTGTAACAAGTGCCAAATATCTTAGATAAACTTCAAAATTTGTTTTGCAAGTAATATTGCTGAGACTTAAACCTGGAGAGAACAGCTTGAAGAGTAAATGAGCAGGACATAGTGGGTTTAAGTTTAACTATTAAAATTAAGTGTGGCACTAAATATGGGTGCTGATTTTTTTCAAGTACCCTTTAAACTCATCAGAAGTTCCATTGCATCCTGATGACTTGATACTTGGATTTTTAGGAGGCATTGCTTTCTAATTTCAGTTTGATAGCATAATGGGTTATGTTAAAATTTTATGATATAAAGGATTGGAACTGGGCTAGGAGTTTGTCATGGTAAGAACTTCTGTGCAATGTCCTGTCTGTGGCAGGAGCTACTGCTAGATGCTTAGGGAAGAAAGTAAGAACAGTGACACTTCTCCAATATTTTTTCTCAGCTTCTAGTGTTGTGGCCCTCAAGGACTTCATGAGCCAGTTAGTGTCTCTGTATTTAGTAGCCTTAAATGGATTGTTTCTAACTTCTCACATCCATGGCCTTGCACAAGAATGAATTGCATAAGTGTTATCTTAAAGAATCCATGAAGCAATTAATACTTCCATTTGATGCTCTTGTAGTTGCCCCATTGTAAGACAATTAGTATTTCTGTCCCAGGGCCGCATCTGGACAGCTTTTGAGTATCTCCAAGGATGGAGATTCCACAACCTTCCTGGGCAACCTGTGCCAGTGGTTGGTCACCCTCACAGTAAAAAAGCGTATCCTGATGTTCAAATGGAACCTCCTGTGTTTCAGTTTCACCCACTGCTGAAAAGAGCCTGACTCCATCTTCTTTACACTTCCCCTTCAGACATTTATATACATTGGTGAGGTTTCCTTTGTGCATTTTCTTCTCTAGGCTGAACAATCCCATCTCTCTCAGCCTTTCCTCAAATGAAAGATTCTTCACTCTGTTTTACTGAGGAGCCCAGAGCAGGACACAGTACTCCAGGCTTGATCTTCCCAGTGCTGAACAGAGGGGAAGGATCACCTCCATCAGCAACATTCCTCCTAAGGCAGCCCAGGATACCACAGTGCCACCTTTGTGGCAAGGGCACGGTGCCGACTCCTCTGCCACCGAGGTCCTTTTCCACAAAGCTGCTTTCCAGCCCATCAGGCCCCAGCATACACTGGTTCTTGGGATTATTCCTCCCCAGGAGGAGTTTGCGGTTCAAAAAAACGGAACTGCATGAGATTACATGTAGGCATTACATGCCTGCCCATTTCTCCAGTCTGTTGAGGTTCCTCTGGATGGCAGCACAACCCTCTGATGTATCAACACCAGAGCTCTTGATCTGTGGGGCATGCCTCTTCCCGTTCTTATCAAAACATCTTGTTAAAAATGTATGCTTTGTTCTTATTAAGCATGGTTGTAGATTCAGAGGTCTGACTGTACTCCCAAGATCTTCACCAATATTCTGACTGAAAAGTGTTCATCTCAGAAATCATAGGCCTTCATACTACCATGCCTCCAGTGACAGCTTCAGATTAAAAAAAAAAAATTTACTCAGTGTCATAATATATTCTGTTTCTTGGACTTCTATTAAACTACCACAAACTCTACCTGGTGCCAGTGCTGTATTTTGAATTCAGCAGAGATGTGCATGATCTGGCCTCAGGGCACTTTTCTTCAGAGCATTGTGCAAATTTGTGGGACCTTCTTCTGCTGTTCTTGGACCCATGCTTGATATGGACAGATACACAATTGCAGGGCCCTCTAGTTGTTGCTCTGCTCTTTTAAAGTAATGAAAATCTACTTGCTATGTAGACAGCTACAAGCTGTTCTCAGAATAATACCTGTTATGTGGTGGCAGAATTATAATTCTCATGTTTGGGTAAGCATGTTGTCCTGCTCACCACCTCCTATATTGCTGGTACATTTCCCACCCCACCCCCTTCCTTGGTTTTGTCTCCACCTAGAAATGAGGCTGCATTCTCTTGAAAAGAGGAGGAGCGTTAAGGAAGTGTGAGTGTCTAACCGAAACCAGTTCTTAAATTCAGACTTGATGTCTGATGGTCTAAAGTATTTGTTCAAGTTTAGAGTTGGGATTGGCCATGATGTCAGCCAATTATGTTGGCAATTATTTCTGCTTTGTAGACTCTGTTGAGGGTTCTCTGCTCTTATCTCGCTTTCCTCCGTTTTGAGATGTTTTAACTACATTTCTTGCCTTGCTGTTTTCTGAATTTGCAACTGATGCATTTACATGTTATGTTGATGATTTTGGTTTTGTGTTTGTGTTTTGGTGATTTTGGTTAGTTTGGTTTTGGTTTTTTTTTTTAAGCTACCTGTCTAAGGTCTAATTCCTTTCTGTAGAACTTACATTCCTTATTGATATTACTTCTTTCCATGGCATGGATAACATTCAGGCCCTTAATAGCAGAGACATGGTATTAACATGTACCTCTGTGATTATTTTTCTTTTCTGTTTTTTTTTGTTTGTTTTGGTTTTTTGGTTTTAGGTTTGGTTTTTTTGTTTGTTTTTGGTTGTGGGTTTTTTGTGGATTATTAGTTAGGAGGAAATTAGGATATATTTAGGATATGTGTTATACTCAGATTTGTTCAGTGAGGAAGGGACTTCAAGGTACCCAGGTACTCATGCTAGGAGGTAAATACTCAGTCCTGTGTACTTTGAACACAGCTGCTCAATACCAATGTAAGTATGTTGGTAATACATCTGAAATCTCATGGTAAAAAAATTGATACTGTGCAGGACTGGAGGAGAGTCAGTCTTTGGAGCTAGATGGCTTAATTCAGGTTTGAGAGTTATTAGACAAGATACATTTTCACCTGTGTCAGTTGATCACTTCTGCCATCTGACTATGGACTCTGTGTGTATATATAGGCAAGATTGCCTATTGGATTTTTGTTTTACTGTTGGCACGGAATTGCTTTTGAAAATTCCAAAATGCACAAAGTTAGCACTATATACCTGGGTATTTATTTAGCAACTGACTTTTAAAGTGACCTGCTTTCAGTAGCTTTTTTGGTAGACTTGATTCATGAAACCTGGCAGCAAAAATTAGAAAAGTTAAGAATATTCTCATTTGATTGCACAGCTTTAAATAACGTTACCTGACACAGAAGGGTCTCAAAAATTCCTTAGGCAGAGATGCAGCTTGTAACAGACTGGTTGTTTCTAGTGGAATTTTTCCTTGATCAAGTACTGTGAACTTCAGTGTGTTTGTAGCTGATGAACTTTTTTTAGAAAATTAAAGGTGTCTTACTACTGAACTGAGATTTCAGTTTTCTAATACTGAAAGAGTGCAACTGCATGTGCTTCTTTCGCTTGAAAAACTGCCCTATTTAATTTTTTTTCCTAAATGCATAACATTTAGTATCAGGTGTATGTAATAATATTTCTGAGTACTCTGTTATAACTGATTTTGCAAGGGGTTAGAATATAACGAGAAGTGGATTAGAAGCAAGTCTGGTGCAGTGATTAAAAAAAAATCAGTATAATGTTGAGATTCTAGCAAGGTACTAGTATGGATATAAACTTAAAATAAGAAAACCACAAATTGTAGTCATCCATTGTTACAAAGTCATTGCTCAGATTCACGCAAGAGGATTTTTCAGATTGTCTTAAAAGTTGCCCTTTATAGTTCTTTTGTGAAGACAAGCTTTAATTTGTGTTCCTTCAAAAGCTTTTCTCTTTAAAAATGCCGAACTGCTTGCCTGAAATTTATTCCTTGCTTCTGCTAATTGGAAATCTCTCATTTCCTTTCTTTAAGTCTTTTTCCTAACCAACTGTAAATAGTTGAAAGATCTGTCTCACTTCTTACTTTTGATCTTTCAGATAAAATTTGTCTTTAAATCTTTGCCATTTATGTTAAGAAAACTTACTGTGACAGTTAGATTTTTATAAATATTCCTCAGCACACTTGTTTTTTTCCCCTGTAAGAAGATTTGGCAATTTACTGTGACTTATGTTACAGTATCTTCAGAATTTTTATTGGAAGAAAAAAAAAAAAGTAAATCAGTGATTACCTGGTCAGGTGTTAAGTTTTTTTTTAGCAAAACAAGCTTTGTTATGTTGAACTGATTTTCTGCAGAGGTCTTGCTGAAGCCAGCATAATATGAACACACACTTAAATGTTTTGCTGATTGCAGTTGTGATAGCTTATTTTGGACAATCAGTATTCTAAATACCTACTGGAAGACCAAAACCAATGTTAGTGTATGTCTTTAATGAATGGTTACAATATATTTTCTCTCCTCTGGCAACAGGTTGTCTTGGCTCGAGAATTGGCTAGTTCTAGAGAATATGCCAGTAAGTATTGACTCCTTCAAAATGAACTTTTAATAAATACTGTATCAATGTAGTCCTGTTACAAAGCACGCTTTCAAAAGACAGAATTAGTGGTTTTATGATCATTTTATCTAACAAAAAACCCCCCAAGCAAATAACTTAGATGGACTTCATTTGGTTATACCTCCTGTGTTTTCACTCTGTCTTTTTCTCACCAAGTTAAAATTCTAGAAAAACGTCATATCATAAAAGAAAACAAGGTGCCATATGTGACACGAGAGAGAGATGTAATGTCCCGCCTGGATCACCCTTTTTTTGTGAAACTCTACTTCACCTTTCAGGATGATGAAAAGCTATGTATCCTTTCTGCTTTAAAACTTGCTGTAACATTTTCTTTAAAGTAACAATCACCAGTTTGGGTTCCTTTGAAACATTGTCTAACAGGAATGATGAAAATAACTTGTGGTTTTAAAATATCTTGATGTTTACGATGCAATTTTTGCAGTGGTGCTTAGAATAGAAATTAAGCAAATAGAATGAGTGTGCCCCCTCAGAGAGAAGAGTGGGTGACTTGTGGGCCAGGGGAGAGGAATAAAACAGTAACTTACATTGTCAATGTGGTAAATGCTGAAGGGCGACTTGCAACAATCTAAGTTTAAAATAATTAAAAAAAAAATATTGGGTGTATGAGGAATGTTTTAGAAATGGTTTATTTCTGATAGATACAGTAAAACACCATAATTCCTGTTTAAAATAGCTATAGCCAGCTGTATTTACTATAGTTTCATATTTGAACAACTAGATCTATTAAAATTTTTCTTATGTTAAGGTGCTTGCAGAATAATCTGAATGATGGGAAGCTGAAACTTCTGTTTGGGCCACTACATCCCAAGTTCACTCTCTAGCAGTAATTGCAAAGTGCGGATTCACCTGGAAAGCTCATTGGTTTGCACTTGGCTTTTTTTTTGTTGTTCATGTGAAGAAAGTGTTAATCATGTGACTTTCCTTCTAAACTTCCCACTTCGAATTGGCTGTACTAAGGGTAAGAGCATAGATCAGTCTGTCTGTGGGGTCAGTAAGTAGTTGTATTTTTCACAGGGGCTGCTAGCAGTGCTAACAGGCTCTATATCGTGTGTGTACCTACATACTTATGTACACACATGCTCTAACAGAACTTAGAGAGGCTCTCATTTGTAATGTACACATTTGCTCATTGAACACTGGGATGACTTTGGAACTTCCTAGATGATGGGGCAATTTTAAACCTGGGCTGAATGCTAGTTACGACTGTAAATAGTTCTCTATACAGTTTAAATTAATTATTCAGGTGGCTTACTGGAAAAAACTACAAATTTAACCCTTTATTTAGTCTTTGCTATGCTAAGAAATTGGGACCTGTCCCTTAGGTTGTTCATATATTAAATTTTTGGGGGTTTCTACCATGTAAAGTTTCAAACTGACCAACTTCACTTCTTCCCTGTTGTTCATGTATTTTTATTATTATTCTTGTCTTTGGAATGAGGTGTGGGGATTTTTGTTTTAGAATGGTTTAGTGATAGACCTTAACTATACTTACATTCAGATTTTGGGCTTAGCTATGCCAAAAATGGAGAGCTGCTAAAGTATATACGCAAAATTGGCTCATTTGATGAGACCTGTACCAGGTTTTATACTGCTGAAATTGTATCAGCCCTGGAGTATTTGCATGGGAAAGGAATAATTCACAGGTAATACGAAGTTGAGACCAACATGCATTTGATTATGCACAGGGTGTATTTTCTAGAAATGTTCTTTGTGAAGTCTAAAGCAAATCTGGATTTTGTGGAAAGCTAATGAGAGCATAATAGCGTTTCATTAGCATTGGTTGTGTTGTTAACATAGGGAGCTAAACAGAAAACTTTCAAGGAGGAGGAGAGCCAATCTCTGTTACTAGACCAACTGTTCTAGCTGGAAGAAGTAAGAAGACTTTTTGGCCTCCAATTAACATTACCAAAAGCTTGTCTTTTTCAAGGTTGATCAGTTGGTCTAAAACCAGAAACTGACTTTTTATTATACTACTTTTTTTGTGTCTGTGGTGGTAGGTACCATGAGTAACTAGAATTCTGCTGGTGTGTGAATTAGTGTGCAGCATGTCATCAAGAAAAGTAAAATTAACATATGTCAGTTTTTACTGAGTAAACATTTTCCACAAAGCTGAACAACAACTAGGTAAATGGTAAAATTTAGCAAGTTTTTAATAGGTCCTTTGCAGTTGTTCTTGATGAAATTATATTGTCTGGATAATCATGTTTTGTCATTCATGTGCATTAAAGAAATTAAAGTTGAAATGTGAGAAATCTGAGCTGCAGAACTTATTTTTGTGAAAGAAATCTATTGTGTCTGTACGTTCCCAAGCAGCTGTTCATAGAACAGCAGATACTAATTGGGAAAAAGCTGGATCATTATGATTCTGATAAATATAACTGACAGTAATAATGCTAAAGGGACAAAGTCTTTTCCTAATACTTTTCTGTGAAGTAATTGGGAATAGAATCTAAGGGGGCTGGATGTGGAGAGTACTAAAAGTGTAACATTTTCTGCTGGGGGAAAAAAAAGCTCAAGAACTTCTAGTTTCACTTTGGTTCTATAGCCCATGTGTTACGCTGGGAGAATGCACAGTTTCACTGTCGTCTTTTGAGCTTCTCATAGGGGCCTTCATATGAAGACAAAACTTAAAGCAGCTCTTTTATAATGGAAGATTTTCAGCATACGCTTAGTAATACTGACAGTCATGCTACATTCATTTTATAAGCAATTAGAGAACTTAGTATAACATTTGTTTAATTATAAGTCCATAGTGGTAGCAGTGCCTGAAAGCTCTTGGGATTTTCTGCTGCCTAAGAACTATGACATGAGATAGAACCATTTTAACATGCCAGGCTACTCTGGAAAAGTTACTACAGATCTCTCTGTCTTTGTATCTAGATATATAGCTATATCCTAGATCCATAATATAATATTAATAGATAATATAGATATATGATACATTATATAAACTGTATATATGTGTGTATAGAGTAGAATATATATACATATGTATGAATATATAAGAAAACCCCATACAGAACTGTTAAAAAGGTCCATTCTGTTCATGTACTTTCTACTTCTCTCTGAGAATAGTTACAGGAAAATGAACAGGATTTTTATGGCTTGTGTGTCATAATTACTTCGTTCCAATTGCTCTTTGTGCTAGTCCACAGACTTTAAACTGTACAACTGCACAACCCATGCTTTTCAATAATAGGGGACTGTAATCTGAGGAAAATAATGCTGCACAGTGGTTGATGGAAACAGCTTTGAATTTGCACTGATTTTTCTTGCCAGTCAACAAAAATAACTCCCATGCTCCTAGATTTCTTTATGAGCATCCGAAGATACTTCTTAGGAGGGAAGTATGTCGTCCTTTCTTGTCAATTGAGGAAACTTGGTGCGAAGTAAATAATATCATAACAGTGTAACCCAATGCTATTTCTGTTGTTGCTAATGAACCTCTTGACACCTAACTCTATATTGCTATATGTTGTGTGTGTGTGATACTGTGAAGTCTGGTTTTATTCAGAATCAGAGGCAGCGTCCATACAAATGGTACGCACATATTTGAAATACAGTTTATATATGGATCTGTATGTGACAAATGTAAACATTTGGTGGTTTACAGTTCTTACCTCTTCTGGACATTTAGCTGGCAGTGGGGGGTTGCCATTGTTCGACTGACTGGAGTTTTGTACTTAGTAAACAGGCCTAGGAGATCTTACTGCTGTATCAGTCTGACAGATGTTATTTAAATTAAGACATGGGAGTCAAGAGTGGAGGTTTTTTGGTTTGTGCTTATTTGGGTTTTGGGGTTGTTTTTTTGTTGGTTTGTTGGGGATTTTTTTGTTTCAGTTTTGTTGAACAAGGGAGATGCATAATAGCTTAGCTTTGAGATTATTAATTACTTCAGGTCTTTTTAGAATAAATTCAGTTAATGGGCTTTTCAAAATCTGTTAGCGGTCTGCATGTTGACAGGTACAAGTTAGAGGAAAGTTGACATAACAATGTTTATAGAATATCTGAATCATTTATGATAACATTATATATGTAAGTCACTAGACAGTTTTGCAACTTTTAATTTGTGCTGTTTAAATATAAAAATCTGCCTTTTCTAGGGACCTTAAGCCAGAGAACATCTTGCTAAATGAAGATATGCACATTCAGATAACAGACTTTGGAACAGCAAAAGTATTATCTGCAGATAGCAGACAAGGTATGCCATTATTTACTTCATAATGTGACACAGATAACTATAGCAAGTGGCCCTTTGAAAATGTACGTATGTTGCATTTACCAAATTTTAACATTCAAATATCATTACTTCTTATCTAACAAAACCACTGAGAGATCTTGAAACAGTTTTGACTGTCACTGCTTAGATTATGTCAGAAGAGGTAATATTTGGTGTAGTGGTATAGCCAGCTAGATCACCAAATATAGCAGGAAGTTAAACTACTTCAAATTATTTTTCATCTGCAAGACTAGAATACAAATAGTTACTGTGGCTCAGCTGAAACAGTAAGTTTTTACTCTGCTTATATATTTAACTCCCGTGATTATCAGAGTTGCTCAAATGTGAAGTTTATAGAATTCTTCTGTCATTAGTTGCTTAGTATTAACCTGTGAATCAATGATGCTGCAAACAATGCCTGAAAAAAGCAGTAGGCTAAACTGAATTCGATAAACTTAATTTTTTACTTGAATGTAGTAAGCTTGTATTGGTAGATTTTATACCTAAAAAAGTGCCTAAATGCCTAGCTTCTTGAACCAAATAGATATCACTGAGATTGATTTGTCTCTTCCACGTAGGTTTTGTGGATGGGTAGAGAAATGAAATCCCCGTGAGTTCTTTGTAGCATTACATAACTTGCAATAGATTGCCTTTGGGGAATTTTTTATTGGGTAAGGGGGAGGTTGGCTTCTCTCCATCAGAATGTGTTTGCTTATTTCTTTCCATTTTCTTACCAGCACGGGCAAACTCATTTGTAGGGACAGCACAGTATGTTTCTCCAGAACTGCTGACAGAGAAATCTGCCTGTAAAAGGTGAGGATTCTCTTGTATCTCAGAACTTTACTGACTCTGTCAGGATATTGTCAAATGGTGGGGAGGGGATAAATAAAGCAAGCCAACGAGCTTAGTATTTTGGAGAGACAAGATGCTTGAGTATAAAGATTTTAAGAGAGTTTAAAATAATGTTTTCTTAACAAGTATTGCTTCTTGTCTGAGTGCTGGTTTCCTCAGCTCATCTACCTTCTGGAGTTCTACAGACAGGATTAGGTGTTGTCAGGAGAAGGTGTGTAATGTGAAGTTGGATTTCTCTTACCCATAAATAAATCAGAAAAAACGTTTTTCTCTCATCCAAATAATATAGCTACTTTAATTCTATTTTATATAAGCTTGGTCTAATATGGTAATTCCTGCTGTAAAAACAACAGAATGTCATGTTCTGTCATTTAGGGGAAAGGCTGCAGCTTTCTTTGACTTGTATTTAGATCAACTTGCAGTTATCTTTGCTACGCACTATTTGGATTTGCAATGGTTTAAAGCTCATCTCTGTACCTGGTATAAGTGATACCCTTAAGAAATTTCTTACCTAATTTAAATTGGTTCTTGATGGTAATGTACAGACTGTTGTATATCTATTTTATTACAGTGATTGAAGAATAATCAAAGTAATAATTGGCATCATAGGGAAAAGAGATTGCTTACATGAATAACTGGTAACTTGTGGTAGCATTTCTTGAAATGATAGAAATACCATTAGACTTTCCACTTTTGCTTCTGGTAAAGAAACTTTGACTGGTTTGGCTAATGAAAAGACTTAATTGGGCTATGAAGTCTTTTTAGAAGTTACATAATGCTTCATCTTTACAGAAAACTCTTAATTTGAGTAGTTTTGGGTGTTTGTTAGTATTTTGGTCTTCTGTGAGGAATTCTAAGCTTTAATAAAATCTATGTATAGTTTACCTCAAGGTAAAATAAGTTAAAAATACTCTTTCAGGCCAACATACTAAAACTTAAGGCTTTCCCTCAGCCATGTACCATACAGCCTGCCTGTTTTTGTGTCTCCAGAAAAGCTTTAAGTGAAAAAACTGTATTGTGACTTTTTTTTGCCTAAAATATTTAGAGGAAAGGATTTTAATTCTGAAGGAGCATATATTGCACGTAGTTGAATGCATCTTTGAATTGTGGTAGTGGGTAGTATTCTTTTTAGTCTCATTACATACCCATTAATTGACTGAGAATTCAGCGGTCTTGCACGTGTGCTTGTAGTCAGTTGTTCTGGGATGGTTACTGTATTTATTTTTTTTTTAAGCTGTGTTTTGTGTTGCTAGCCTGCTTTTCTGTCAAGGAATTAAATGAAAATAGTGTGGAAGTTGTGCTAGGCAGGTTTGTCCAATGTGTTCATGCTATGTTCTAACTAGAAGAAGCTTAAGAATTTTTTAAAATTAGTTTAAAGACTTTTTTATAGGAAAACATGCTATATGTTTTTTCCTCTTTCTTTTGAAGCTCTGACCTCTGGGCGCTGGGATGTATAATATATCAGCTTGTAGCTGGATTGCCTCCATTTAGAGCTGGGTAAGAGTTTTAAGCTAATTATGTGGATCACAAATATGTTGACTTAGTTTTGACTTTTACCTTACTACTCGTTCTGGACTACAACTTTTCATGGTGCAATGTTGGTGTAAATGTCATGCCTACTTTTATTTGTCCTTTTTGATGTCATGAAGATGCTTAGACAGCTATAACTAGAGTTTCTGAGACTCCTTAATTTATCCTAGGATTTCACATGTAATTTGTACCATAAAGGTAACTATGCCTACATGAAGAGCGTATGAGGCGCCTCTGCATTGAACCATTTGCCTTTATTATTCAAGTATCTGGTGCTTACAGGATCATAGATACTTGGAAAAACTGTACCCCTTTACCTTGGAAAGGTTTATGGGAATGTGACTTAACTTGTAGATCTCCTGTTTAATACTTGTCCAGGTTATGCACTGTTAAGGTGAAAGAACCATGGAGAACTAATAACAAGAGCTATGTTTTTCTCTTTTGCAGAAATGAATATCTTATATTCCAGAAGATAATAAAGTTGGAATATGACTTTCCAGAAAAATTTTTTCCCAAGGCAAAAGACCTTGTTGAAAAGCTATTGGTAAATATATGCTGTTGTCAAATGATTTGATGACACTGGAAACATTCAGCTTATGTAGGGTTTTTTTTTTATCCCTAAAGTTTCTATGCACTCTATCGCAAACCTTATAATAAGAACAACTGTAAGCATTATTGACTACACGGGAGAGTGTCTTGAAAATCAACAGTCATTATTAAACAGCACTTGGGTAGAAGTCACATTTTTAAAAAATGACAAAGGTGTCGACAGGGAATGTCTCTCAGTGAAATGGAAGCAAATGATTCTAAATACTGTGCATTACACACAAGTTGAGTCAAATACTTAGGTTTACATAGTACTCTAGATTAATTCTTGTTGAGTTGTATAATGAATCGTTTAGTAGAAAACAATGTTCTATAAATCATAGGGAGATATATTCATCACAGTATAAATCAACTTACCTTGCATTTTAGCATGCACTTACCTTGCACTTAATGCATGTCTCAATAGCATCAGCCAAAGAATTACTCTACATGTGAATGTTTGACAGAGAGGAAGAAAAAACAGTTGTGTCTCATCAGTGAGACAGCTATGACACTAAAATGAATATGCAGAGAACATGTTGGGTGGTATAAGCTTTTTGAAGTTCCAATAGTCTAGCATATTAGCACGGGGCAGGGGGTGATGAGGAAATTGTCTTACGTTTATGGATGACGATGAGTGCAACCCTTGTAAAGGGCCTAGCAGCATGTTCCTGTATCCGGGCCAGCTCTGTGGCCAAGCCAGTGCCTGCTGAATGGTAAGATCCAGGTTGCGTCAACATCCTGAGAGCTGTGTGGTTTTAGGGTGCTTGAAGGGTTGATGTTTGACACCAACTGTAGCTTCCACAGCTTCTTGCATGACTAGAATGTGATGCTGGGCTATACTTAAATAAGCTATGCTCCATCAGGCTTTCTCTGTATGTTTACTTGGTTTTGTTTCTGTCTTTATGAGGAAATAAAGCCAAAAAAATGTGTGGATCCAAATAAGTGCTCCTTTCTCTAGATCTGTGAGCTGCTGTAATGCAAAAATGTTGATGCTGAGATATTGACACATAACATCTTCTGTTATAAACAGTCTCCTTGTAGTCTAGATCTGTATGCTTAGGTCAGTGAGACCAACTGGGTTTAAGTTTTTGCATGTGGCTGTGCAAATGTGAATGGTACTTGCCCATTTCTCATCATTATTTTATGCGTATTAACGATAATTTGCTCAGGTTCTAGATGCTACCAACCGATTAGGTTGTGAAGAAATGGGAGGATATGGACCTCTTAAGGCTCACCCCTTCTTTGAATCCATTGTGTGGGAGAACCTACATCTTCAGACACCCCCAAAACTTACAGCATATTTACCTGCTATGTCAGAAGACGATGAAGACTGTTACGGAAATGTATGTTTGTCTATTGCTCTGTTCAGCTCTGATGCTGCCCGAGACTTTCATTAAAGCACAATTATTGCATATTAAATATTTTTATTGAAACTACTGATTAGTTATATTTTAATGAAGGCTCAATTATTAAGAATCTAATATAAAATTGCTGGTTAGCTGGTTAAAATTTGAACTAGTCAGCTTTTTTTTTTTGATAAAGTGAGAGCTTGGAAAAAATACTGGTTGGCTTGCTTTTGGCCAAGCATACTTTTTTGGATAAGTGCCCCTTAATATATATAGAGTAGGCTGTCTTTTTGCCCAAAGCATAATAAACAAAAGCATGCTTAATTTAAAAGCCACAGCTAGTGCAAAATAAGCTTTTTAATCAAAGAAATTTCTTTACTTCATTTTGTTTCCTCCTGTAGTATGACAATCTCCTGAGTCAGTTCGGTTGCATGCAAGTTTCTGGTTCTGCCTCTTCCCATTCACTATCTGCCCCAGAGACAAGTACACCACAGACATCAGGAGGAAATATTGAACAGTATATTCATGATCTTGACAACAATTCCTTTGAGCTGGACCTACAGTTTTCTGAAGATGAAAAGAGGTTACTTCTGGCAAAACAAGCTGGTGGAAATCCTTGGTAAGATCTTTGAATAGAGCTGATCTGTTACTTGCACAGCAGTAAGGAATCCAGAAAAATAAGTTATTTTGATTCAGATTAATATTTGTCAGTCTTAATGTCTTCAAGCAAACAATTAGCAAATAGATTTTTCTTGACTTATATATTTAAAGTAATAGCAGTGAAAACTTAATACTATGTTTCTAAAATTTACAAGGTCTAGAAGTTGTTGTGGAGTATGTTTGTAAGATAGGCAGAAATAACGCTATACCAATGCTAGGACACAGCTAGGACAGTGCTAGAACTCCACAGAGTCCTAGAACTAGAAAGGTTGCTTCTTTCTTACACTTGCCATAAGTGTATAATTTTTTTGAATGATAATATTTGGTTGATATCTAACCAAAATACTTCTAGACCACGTACTTATTAGTGTTTCTCACTTGTGATTTTTTTTAATTCCCCTCCCTGTCAGATCATAGAAAAAACTCTTTGTTGTGGAATGAGGAAGAGTCCAAAACTCATCTAGTAAAGTTGTTCAGGACTCTGTGGCAGAGAAGGAGACATTAGGGAGAGACATGGAAAATTGCTTGATAATAATAGTAAAAAGAGCTGTTTCTGTGGAAGAATTACTTCTGGAGTAATAGTTCTTTTTCTTTTTTTTTTTTTTAAGGCATCAGTTTGTAGAAAATAACTTAATCCTAAAAATGGGTCCAGTGGACAAAAGAAAGGTAAGGGCTTTTCTTAGTTCCCTGTAACAAGATTCAGCTGTCACATTTTTGCACAGTTGCAGCATAGATAAGGAACTGGTTTTAGAGCTTCCTTGGTTAACTTACTTGCAAGTGTCAAATTGTTTTGTTTATTTTTTAAAATTTAGCACTTTCTTGTGAATAGATTGGGTTTTTCTTAATTTAGTGGTGTGGCTTTCATTTCTGAAAAGGCTAAAAGTAAATGTGCTATTGATGCTTTCATTTTGAGTGTAGTAAACGACTTTTCCCCCTCCTCCTCCCAATCTGATATAGCCCACTAAACACTTTGTATTGATGCATTGTCTGCATGTGGATTGAGCCACAAATATTGGAAAATAAAATAGAGCCCATAATGTCCTTAACTGTGGTGTTTTTCCTGGATCCGACTATTGCCTGTATCCTGAGAGAGGCAGAGCTGACATTACAACAGATTTAAGTATTGAGTTTAACATGGTACATATGAGCAATGATAGTTTGTGTCAGCTTTACAGGAATGTAGGTTCTCTTTCATCTATGTTACTACCTGCTTGTTCCTAATTTTCTCCACAAAATCATGAGTATTGATTTCTGTGCTGGAGTATTTGACAAATAAATTTTGCTTCGCTCAGTACAGCTAGTTGGTTTATGTTTTGTTAGAACTTGAAGATGCTTTCTTAAAATAGTACTTGTGTTTTGCCATGTAGTAGGAATGCATTGCAACCTCCTAAAAAAAGGAGCGAAGTCAAATAGGTAAAGCAAAAGGAAAAAAAAAAAGTCCCCCAAATACAAACATACTATCCTATCACTGAGGTGTCTTAATTCTACATTTGGAATCTCCACACTTATGTCATTCCCCCCTTATGCTTTTTTTGCATTGCTGTTTCTACTTTTCTTGTTAGGGGTTGTTTGCACGTCGGCGCCAATTGCTGCTCACAGAAGGGCCCCATCTGTATTATGTGGATCCTGTCAACAAAGTTCTAAAAGGAGAAATTCCATGGTCTTTGGAGTTGCGGCCAGAAGCCAAGAATTTTAAGACATTTTTTGTTCACACAGTAAGTGACTTTCTTTAATTTCCTTATAACTTGCACTAAGATCCTTGGACAGTTATTGTAAGTTGTTAACAAATAATTTTTTCCCCACAAAATACAATTCCTTAAAAACAAGTGTTGATAGCCTTAATTAAAAACCAACCAACCAAACCACTAACAATTCTTCCTGAAAAAAAAACCAAAACAACAACAAAAAAACCCTGACATACACATTTCCCACAAAAATACAAGTGTATTTTTTATTATTTATATGTAAATAAGCTATGCGTAGATTTGGGGATTTGAAGTTCTGAAGGATTTTTAAAATTTAGCCCTATTTTTATATAATGGATCACAGGGAGTGTACCAACAATATATTGTCAGTTGGCTGCTTAACAATGCTGAGATGCCAGATGTATGGTTATTCAGTAATATGTAATGTTATATAACTGTAATTGGATTTAACCTTTGGGAAGTTTATTAACTGATTCTGAATAATTTTATTGGTAGGTGCAGAATAATTACTGCTTTGGTTAAACTATGTTTGGAATACTCATTAAAATGTTGTTCACTTATAGCCAAACAGGACATACTACCTGATGGACCCGAGTGGCAATGCTCATAAATGGTGCAAAAAGATACATGAAGTTTGGCGGCACAGATACCACCAGAATGCTGCTAAATAGTAATGCTCATCCAAAATTTCCCAGTTTCCCTACTTGCTGCTAGAACTCCGTGTGCAGCCGATCAGAGGAATCTTTTCAACCCACCTATTACCATCTCAAGGGGAAGCATATGTCTGAAATGTTCTGTTTTGTTTTGTTTTGTTTTTTAAAGAAAGAAAAAAAAAGAAAAGCAAAAACCTAATGGAATTCAGGGTCGCTTTGCTCGCTCTTTGTGCTTCTGTTGAGGCTTCCACATGCATATCATTGCAGTGAAGATCTTGCTTTTGTGCACTTCAGCTCAATTTCTGCTGCAGGCTAGTGGATAGACCTTGTGTTACCAGCTTCACTTAAAATGAGTTAAAACCAATCCACACGCACACATGCCAAATCATGTACCAGCCTTGCATTTTATAGGGCTGGAGTTTTCTGTGACTTTCAGATTATCATTAAACTGTATTTCATCAGGGAGCTTTTATATGCCTCTCCTAAGCACCACCTCTTTGTTTTCTCTTCCTTTCCTCACAGTTCCCCAGCTTATTGGTATATGGCCTTTGTAGCCAGGTCAGTTGCACCCTTTTGTAATTCCTAATATAGTTCTGGTTGCAGGATTTATGTGGTACTTCAGTAATTATGTGAATGAATCAGATGTATGTGTCTGGCAGACAGGCTCCAATGATACAGGTTTTGAGAGAGTAAAATGCTGAACACGGCACTGAAAGTTTTCTAAAATTGAAATGTTGGCTTCTGAAGCATATAAGATTTTAAACATTCAATTTAAATTTTAATATGAATCATATATGTATTTAATCAAGGGACAGTAAACTTACCAGCATGCTTTTAACTAATGCTAACTAAAAAATTAACTAGTTAGTATGGGGGAAAAGATGTTACTATTGAAGTAGTAAATAGTTCTTCACCTTTTCAGGAGATGAGGGCTAGAAGCTTTCTTTCCAGGGTGTGCATGTATTGTGCATTTTAGTGGGGCCAACCTATTTACCTGGGTAGAGAAGGAAGTGTGAAAGCTTTGTACAATTGATTACTTGACTTTTTTTTGTCTCATTGTATAATGAGATGTACCAATAATACTATTTTTGGTCCTTGGCTAAATATTTAGCAACTCTGAAAAAATTTAAGCAATTGAAATGTTAGATCCATACAGTAATCTGGTTAAAAATTCAAAGGAAAATACTGATACAAAGGGGAAAATATATGGTACATAAGGCATATCAATAAAATGAAAATATTTTTCATATCAATCAACTTTATCCTCTTCAAATTAAGGCTTTTTTTGTGGTCAAACATTTCTCGTAACATTGCAAAGATAGAACTTTCTATGTGCTAAAACCAACTTTCCTAATGTTATTTCCAACATGCCTGTGTTCCTGAACCTTGCAGAGAGGAATGACCTAGGTCTGGAGAAAGGCATTCCTTCCCTTTTTTTAAATGCAGTATAAACATCACACCTATTTATTCACCTTCTACACATACCACCTCTTTGCATTTTGAGGTCTTATACTATGATGTGCTTTTCCTTCCACCAAAGAAAGAAATGTTCCACTGCAACACTGAAAAAAATCACGGGCTACTGTTCTAGAAGCAGTATTGTAAAAGCAGTGGCTTATCAGGATATCTCAGAAAACACATGAATGATTGGTCTTTTAAAAAACTGTGTTACGTGATTGAACTTGATGACAGTTCAGCTTTTCCAGTATCTTCCAGTCTTTAAAGAAGAGAATGCAGTCGCCTTTTCTTTTGGAGAAACTACATTCTTGTAGTCTTTCATACCACAATGTACACAGACTTGACAAAAGGAAATCACTGGCTTACAGTGCCTGGTGTTAAGGGAGCTGAGGTTCCTGTAAATGGCTGAGATGAGAGAGACAGAACACCATTCCCTTTGCACCATGAGAATTTTCATCACATACACTCAAGGTACACTCCTTGTCACTAAAATTTGAATAGCACGGTGCACCTTCTATCTGTGCCTCTATTAATTCTGTATTTACCATTCGAACCAAGATGATGTGTACTGTAAGCTTGTAGTGTTATCCATTTGTTCTCTGACTATCTAATTCCAGCTGTATGTTGGATCCACTGGAGGCAACCCTACCACTTTTGGATTTAGTCTTTGGTTTAGAGATGTAGGTGTATTCCCAACTTTATATGGGAGAGTTTGGCAGTGATGGAGATTCATGGTGCCCCTGCGGTTCAGTGTGACAAAACTTGGCCTCACATAAAAAGTCTGGCAAAAGCTGTTCTGCTAATAGTGAATACCTTAGCTTCGTTAGGAGATGAAGCAATCTCCATTGCTTGTTCACAAGGTGGAAATCTAGGAATGCCTAAACATGTTTTCTGTAATATTTAGACTTGTAGTCATTTTGCCATAACAAAGCAATTACTCTGCTTTTTCACACCTTGAAAATCCTTTCTCAGTAGACTTCTGTCCTGCCCACCAAAAACTTTCAGCCAAAGAGATCTTGATAGCAGTAAGCTATCAAGAAGATGTCTGGAAGGCTGATGTCTGCATTCTAGTATTCCTTTTCTCTTTTGACAATGCTGTCAGTAGAAAACTGTGAGCCCCTCTTACAGGCATCCCTCCTTTTAGAACTCCAGTGTTCCAAATCAAGTCCTCCTTAGCTGCTGCTTTTTTGGGAAGGGACTAGAACTTTTCTGGGAGAGGTATTTGTCTGTCTTGGACTGTAAGGGAAATCTGTGGTTTTGAAAGATGGCAAAACAATAGAGTGAGGCAAGACAAAGCAATCGTGCGGATTTAAGTATGTTTCACCAGTTTGTCCACTTAAATGTGTATTGGCAGGTGCTCCATACTATGAAGGGCTGGTTCCTATTTTAAACACTTACACCTGAAATGGGGTAGCTTCAGATCGTTGTCCTGAAGATCACTCCTGTAGTTTATGGGAGTTTATGGAATGAAAGGTACAAGGGAGGTTCTTCAGGGCTGCAGATAAGCTAGTTAATATCTCTGCTCCTTATCGGAGGTCTTCAAAGCACAAAAAGGGTTGTTAGGCACTTGAAAACTCTTCAGACTCCTCACTGCAAACCTACTGAGAACCAAATCTATTGGTTCATTCAATCAGTCTTTGGCATTTTGAACAATTGCCAATCATTTTATAAAGAATCTGGTCAGTAATGTTGTAATTTTGTTTTGCTTGGGCTTTGAACTCCAGGAAGGTGTTTATTGCATCTGTTTTCTGTGGGGTGGAGCTTAAGAAAGGATGAAAGGATTTTTGAATTGCAATGGTCTATTCAGTGTCCAGCCCAGTCACAGGAAGTTTAAAACTACTTTGATAAACTGGAGGGATGAGTTTATTACTGTTGGCCTTAAAGTCCAGTTTTGAGGACTTATACTAAGGAAGACTTGCTTCAGATGTGATGGTGAGGCATTGTGAGCAGACTGATATTATCTATTAAGATCTCATTTGCTAGGCACTTAGATGGTGAGCACCTGAAACTATCAGATAGTACTGTGCTCCACTTACTGTTCTCCTTTTGATGTGATTTAGTTGTGAAGTATCTGCTATATATAAGCCCAGAAAAAACTCTGTAGGTTGAAACAAAAATGTGATAATTGTAATCCATTTTCATAGTTCAAGATGTTTAATTTAATGTGCTTGATATAATTACATTTTGTGCTGGGAACTTGGAATAATCCTGAGGATATCCCGCATGTAACACATTTAACAGTTTCTTTTGAATTTTTAGTAACGTCAACACATTTACTTCATTTGGCCTGTGGACAAAACATTGGATTTCAACACCTTACTGAGGAGGGAACTTGTGTATTAATAGTTGCCTAAAGATGCGGTCTGTGGATTGTGATCGTTCTTTCTACTAGTGAATTACATGAATAGGTGTGGTATTTATATCTGAAATTTTGCTGAATGCCTGTAATATGTTATGCAAATAGTTTATTAATCAAACAGAAGTGCTCCTGCAAAGCTTCATGACACAGATTGTCCATCAGCTGATCAAGTGAGCTTACAGACAAGTAATTCTCTGACCCAACATGGTATGCTTTCAGTTAAGACTGGTAATTTAAGAATGTTTTCTCTTTCTTAGAAGAAATATGACTTTCATACCGTGAACAATTGGAGAGGTTCTTAAGCACCCAATAACCTGGACTGTCTGTCAGCTTGGTAGCGAATGTAGATGGTTGCCATTTGACAAAGCTTCCTATGACCATGTACTAACTCTGACTGGATGTGGCGAATGTTCTAAATTGTAGCAGAACTTACAATTACTGTTTCTGACAAAAGAGAAAAATAGGAACCATAATCAGTTTTGATAGTTGTATGCTAGCTGTTTTCAGGTTGGTGGCAGTCAGTTATGTGTGTAATATTCTCTACCTGGTTTGTAGCTGTAACTGTGATGTACAGATAAAAAAAAAAAAACAACCAACAAAGAAAAAAAAACCAAACAAAACCAAAACGCCCACAACCAAACCAAACGACAACAAACCACCCCACCCAAACAAAAAAAAAAATCTCCACCCCCCTCAACAAGCACCACAAAAGAATCTCCCCTTCTCCAAGAACTTGTGAAAATGGAAGCAAATAATGCAATGATATAAGATACACACTTTTGTATTTTTATTCTTATAAGGTTATTTGCTGGCTCTTGTTGGCCTCTAGTTCAGTCTGTGTTATTTAAATTCTAATATATGAATTATTTGGATTGAATTCATGTTCGGGGCCATGGTGTTGTATGTATTGATGTACAGCCTTGAATGTGAATAATTATTGTAAACTATATTTTACACCTTTTTTCTGGCTTTATTATATAAATTTTCTATTGGTCGATGATTTAATCATATCTCATAATTTAATGACTGTTTATTCTCCTCTCGACAGATCTCTGTGCTGTAGATGTGTAGTTAGTGACTGGATGACGGATTTCACTTATGCTTGGTAGTCTGTAATAAAGGCATGTAGGGTCCTGGCCCGGCCTCCGCCTCTTCCTTCCGCCGCGGGGGGGGGAGCAGGACCTCCGGCCCAGCGGCGGCGCTGTCGGGGAGCCGCGAGCGCCGCTTCCGGGGCCGCGGCCTTGGCGCGGCGGGCGGGCCGCCTGCTGGGGCCGTCGTTCGCCGCTCGGCCGCGGCTGCCCGTCGTCGTGAACGGCCGCGGGCGGACCAGGCCGCTCCGGCGCAGGCGCCGGGGGAGAAGGGGGAAGGGAGCGCTTCCGGGCGGGACGCTTCCGGTGGGAGGTGCGCGCGCGGGGACCTGTAGCTGGGGCGGACCCTTCCGGCGGCGGCGGCGAGGATGGCGGCGGAGAACCACTGCGATTTCCCGGTTCACCCCATCGGCGGCCTCGGCCTGGGAGGCCCGGGCGGGCCCTGCCGCCGGTGCAGCTCGGCGCCGCCGCCCGGTGCGGTGCCCGGCAAGTGGGTCCGGCTGAACGTGGGGGGCACCTGCTTCCTGACCACTCGGCAGACGCTCTGCAGGGACCCCAAGTCCTTCCTCTTCCGCCTCTGCCAGGCCGACCCCGACCTGGACTCGGACAAGGTGAGCGCGGGTCCCGCCGCGCTGCTTCCCCCGCGGGCCCCCTCCTGGCGCCGGCCCCGCTCCTACCCGCCGCGGGCCCGGCCCTGCCTCCCCGGCGACGGCGCTCAGTCGCGGGGACCCAGCCCCGCCATCCCAGGCCCCGGCCCCGCCGCTCCCCTCAGCCAGGGAGCGTCGCTGAAGAGCGGCTCAAGCAGAGCGGCAGAGGACGCGACCGCCAGAGCCAGGGCAGACGGGCGGACGCCTTTTCGGCCAGGCCCAGCGGCGCTATTGAGAGAGGGTCCCCGAGAGGGGTGCCGCTCGGACCAATCAGAGACCAAGCGGAGAGAGGTTCTGTCAAAAAAGCCAAAAGAAATAGCGGCGCAAGCCAATGGAAAGGAGCAGGAGGCGGGACTGGAGGGGCGGGCCTGCCGCGCTTTAAAGGTGCTCTGTCCCAGACCGTCCACCTGCAGGACGGGGAGCAAAGGGCCGCGTTGGCGTTGGCGTTGGCGTTGGCGTTGGCGTTGGCGTTGGCGTTGGCGTTGGCGTTGGCGTTGGCGTTGGCGTTGGCCGTAGCCGTCACCGCCGGGGCGCTGAGCCCCCTCCTCGAGCCTGTCCTGAAACGGGTGGGAGCCACAAAACCTCCCCATGAGCCTCAGCACTGAATTGCACTGCCTGGGGGCCAGGTCTACACTGGCCACTCTCCTCACGCACTCCCCTGGGCCAGGCTGGGTCTCACCCACCTCCCTGTGGGACTCCCGCAGCCCTCGGCTGCCCACACGCTGCGCCCCGGCCCGCCCTCGCACCTCCTCACCTTGTGGGAGCCATGGCATCAGTGGCTCACCCAGTGCCTGCCAGGCCCTGCTGCCATCTTGGCGTAGAGCGAGGGGCAGTGGGGAGAGCCGGAGCCTGTCCTCTCACTGAGGGCAGGAGGTGCTGGACGTTGCCTGTAGCATGCAGGCACTGTCTTTTACAGCCTGATCATATTTTCCATGCCAGCCCACACAACCCAACGTCACACCCAACGGCGAATGCTCGTGTGATCCAGCATCCACATCATCACACCTCCAAGATGAGGAGGAATAGGCTGCTTCTGTAGATGAATTATTGATTGCAAGGCAGGGGAGTTAACAATTTTCTTCCATGGCCTGAATCCTATAATCAAGTCCCTGCAGGGGAGAATGATTAACAACCTGGGGAGTTTGGCTTTTACAGAAAGTTTAAGGCTGACCAAACTAACTTGGCATAGCTTGGACAATGGGAGCTAAAGGGAAACACAGTAAATAATTAGCGGGATTTGAAGGTGCAAATAGCAGGCAAAGAAAAGAGAAGGTTAGTATAGTAAACTGGGAAATAAATGGGACAAATGAGCCAAGATTTAAAAAGGAAATTAAAGGAAATAGCTGACTAAATATCAGCAGGTTATTCTCAGCAGTAAGAGCTGTCTGACTGTGAACAGTTTCAAGGGGGATGCTTGTTATCTGCGTCATTTCAAGGACTGGAGGATAAATTCTGGCATGGTTTTCTAACTGTGGTTCATCTGGGGCCCTAGGGACTGGTTCTATAGGAATGCAAGACTTTTGCTAGGCTGAAATTTGCTGTTCAAAGCCTACGCCTTTTCAGAGGATCGCTACATTGATCAAGTTGCCTCTAGCAAACAGCACACGCAGAGTGTTTCAGGCCCACTCCACACATAGGTCTTTTTAAACTTAAGTCTGCTTGATTTTCCTCAAGTTTAATTTTCCAGCTTCACTGCAGCAAGCCTCATGAAGGGGAGGTACCCTGAGATTGTGTTGCCTGCCTCAGCCCTATTCCTCTGATTTTCCACTGGGTTGAAACAGGTTTTTATGCTGGTGTCATGCTTTTGGAATGATATCTGGAGAAGCCGGTCCTTAGCTTGTCTCTTCTCACGCTGTTGTTCAGGTTAATGATATGTTGCAATATTTTGACATGTTCTATTTATGGATCCACGCTCAAAGGCTCAGCACGCACCAACATCTCTGAGTTACAGAAGGGACACTTCTGTTTAAAGAGGAGTGGTTCTGCCTAAAAAGAGCCTTGGTAACAGAGCCAGGAGTAAAATCCATGTCTCCTCACTTGTAGCCTCAGGCGCTAACTAATTGAACATGTTACCTCCCACATAACTGTGTCAGAATGAGAGATTTTGCTTTCCAATCCACCTGCTCTTCCCATCTGGTTCACTCTAAGGCTAGAGACCAGGACTTGGGACACCAGATCCAAAAGCTGTCTCTCAGGCAGAAGACTGCTGGGTGCCACTGCAAGGACTGTGACACTTTAGATCCTGCCTTCCTCGCAGCTTATGTGAAATAGAGGAGGTGGGGAATCCACATGTATGGTTCCTTTGTATGAACAAGCCATGCCTTTCTGCCCAAACATGGTGTGTGCAAACATAACTCTGCTCTTTCCACCTCCAAGGACTGCCCTAGCTCCTTAACTGCACACATCCTCCCACTTCAGGTGAGAACCACTGCTCTCTGTGTCATCTCCTCTGTCCAGTGCATAAAGATGGCAGAGCTCACTCCCTTTGTCCTCGCTGTGCCTCAGTGTTGCCAGACTGAAGCAAGACAAGACATGATATTTATCAGCCTTTGTATAACCTTGAGGGTCCCAAGGAAAGCTAGCACTTGGTGCTGTACCTGCTGCAGTCTGCTGTCCTTTGGCAAGCTCACCTGACTCACAAGCATCAGAAGTGGAAGGTGCTGTCATGATTTCCAGGACAGCATTACACCCTCGTATCTTTATGAAAATCCACTCTTCTAGGACATTTTATCTCTAAAGTACTCTTTCAACTTTTATTAGATCAGTTTACTAGACAGGGTACTACTTCTCATCCAAAACTGCTTTGCTGTTCAGATGCTGAGCAATTGCAGAGACAGATGTGCCTGTCTTGTTCCAGAGCTTCTCTACCACCCTACTGACTTATAGTATTAGGCATAAATTTGCACCACAGGATACCACCTGGGCAGAACTCTGTTGTCTCTGCCCTTCTTTTCACAGGGCTCCTCCTGTGCCGTAAGGGACCTGTCTGCAAAATCCTAGTGGCATGTTTTGATATTCAGGAGATTGGTGCTCAGCTGAGTTCACCTCAGGGAGCAGTCTGGGCCCTGTCTGCATCTCAGCCCTCTCACATGTCCCAGTGCATTGTCTCTAGCACAGCAGAAGAAGCCCTGTCCCATGCATGGTGGCCACCTGATTTTAGGGGTGGTTTTAGCCACCCAACCTCAGGTCTTCTCAAAGAGACTGAGCACCCCGGCTCAAGCACAGGACCACTTGTAGCTGGCACCCAAAGAGAGCAGTGAAAACATGGACATGGTGCATGGTCTTCTGGGAAGTACAGACAGAAAAGCCGTCTGTCCATCCAGCTGTCCAGTGCCTGGAGAGACAGTGGCACCCTGTGGTGAGACTGGTTCATCACAGTGTGTCACCTGGGCCTTGTCAGACAACACCCCCTTATGCAGGTCCTGGGCTGCCTTCCTTTAAGCCATGTGGTCTATAGGAGCCTACAGGTGGGGGCATCTTTCAGTGGGTCCCTGTGCCTGTTTCACTCGAGCACCAGCCAGCTCCCTGTCATGTGTCACGTAGATGAGGCAGAGCCACTCTCCTATTTATATCGTGATGCTCCTGCTTTGCTATATTCATACCAGGGTGAATCACCCAGCTGGGCTCCTGGAAGAGCCATTTTGGGTTTGTGATTGTCAGTTGCCTCTTTAGCCACTTTTGCTGTCTCCTGTTTCATCAAGGTTACTGTCCCATGCTTGAGTGCAGCCAAGAGCAGAAAGAGCCTTATACTCAATACTGGTCAGAAACCCTTCAGAGAACACAGATCTCCAAAATCCAAACCACCTGCCATTATGCAAAAGCCTGTGTGGCCTGAATGGAAGTGTTTCACCTCCTTGCCAAACATCAGCCCATTGCTTGTTTTGCCTCTCTCTAAATTCCTCTTCCAGTTTCTATGGGACAGGTGCTCTTCTTCAGTTCCTGTCCTAAATGTCATTGCTTGCTGCATCAAGCAACTACAGAGACAGATGTGTCTGTTCTTCAGAACTGCTCCAATTAGCTCCCCCTTACTGCTGTTACATTCAGACTCACACCAAAAAAAAAAACCCCAAACGCCAGAACCCACTTCACACCTCTTGTAGTTTTAGTGTGAACCAGAATAAAGGTGATTCAAGCAGGTGTCCCATGGACCAGTGGCAAACCTGGTCAACCCAGACTTGATTTTAGCTGCAGAAGAGGCAGACATGAGAACAGGGACACCGGAATTCCCAGAGGGATCTCAGTTCCTGGCAGGAGAGGGGACCCCTCGAGCCCAGAGGCAAATGGCCGATTGATTGTGCAAATTTGCTGAAGTTTGCTACTGCTGCCCACCAGGCGACCGACACCCTTTGGCCGTGTCCCCGCCCGCTCCCGGCTCCCTCCCTCCTCCTCATCCATATTCAGGAAGCGGGGCAGGGCCCGCCCCCCAGCCTATCCAGTATTCATGAGGTTTCGCGCGCTTTTGCCGACCACGTGGGTCTGGTTTCGCGCGGAATCCGGCTGAGCAGGAAGACGCGGCGGTGATGGCGGTGAGCGGCCGGGCCGGGCCGGGCCGGGCTGGGGCAGCGGAGCGGTGCGAGTTGGGGTGTCACCCCCGCGGGGTGCAGACCCCGGTTCCTCCCCGCCGCGGGAGTCTTGGCGCTGCGGTCACGGTCGCGCGGGGTCCAGAGGGGATTGCGGGGGGACCGGG